>JASSUY010024024.1:0-13907 GCA_032466535.1 Forpus xanthops | reverse complement strand
CCCCCCCCCCCCCCCCCCCCCCCCCCCCCCCCCCCCCCCCCCCCCCCCCCCCCCCTGCACTGGTCTGGCTTATTTCTCACCTCCACTCCGTACTTATACCCAGAGGCCTCTGCATCACACAAGAACAGATTCATCAGCAAGACATGCAGCTACTACTTCAACATGATCATGAGACTCTAAATGTCAGAGGCCCTCTGTGGTAAATTAAAGTATAGTGTTCTACATTGCTTTATTATTTGCATAACTGCTTCTAAAACACTGCATGTGACATACATTTTAAACTGAAGTCTGGACAGAACAGCACAGGGTCAGAGTAAAGAACAAGAATACCCACATCCATCTTGACAAGCCTTCTCAGCTTGTTGCTCACAGGCTCCTTGAACTACACTTCTAACCAAGCTTGAAAAATGACTAAAAGGAGAGTTCACAAGAATTGCAGAGTAGACTCTAAGAAATTTGCTAGAAGAGCAACTGCTGCATGGCTATAAGCCTTTCCAGCCTTCTCTTTTCCTGTCATTTGAACATCTGCCCTGGAGCACCACTCCAGGGCAGAAAGAAAGCTTGGAGAACAAGAAAAATGACTAATGATTTGTCAGGCCTACTGCCAGGGCAATTTCTCAGACAGATATTAGTCTACCTGAGCCATGCAGAGTTCAGTGATATCAAAGATGCTTTGGAAGACAGATATCAAGACCCCCATTAATATATCACAGCATGCAAGCTGCTTCTTTGGCCAAGCTTGATTAAACTGAAGGTAGCACACCAAATAGGGCTGCAGGTTCAGCAACACATGCAGCAAAGATACTACCACAGAAGTAGTTGACCCAGTAAGGCTGCAATGGAGCCAGAAACAAAATCCAAGCACCCCAACTTCTTTTATTGCTTCATTTGCTTCAAAGTGTGAAGGGCTGGAAACACCCCATCAGATGTCAGGCTACCCCCTCTTCCTTGCCTTGCAGTAAGAAGCATGATGGTCACTGCACATTAGAGTAGCTTTGGGTTAGATACAAGACAGGAATCCTCACTATTACAGAAATCATCAACTGAAAACACACTTAAAGGAAGTTAGTAACTGCTGAAACTAAGCAAGAGCAGAGAAAAGATGGAGTACTGAGTATGTATTACTCCATATACTAGTAGCAATACCAGAACAAGAGCACAGATAATCCAGTATATAAAAACTCATGAAAAGAGATGGGCAGTCCACTTTCACACTCTTCTTTTCTCCCACATGAAAGGCAAAACCAGTAAAGACAGCAAAGGAATGAAATCTCTTGGAGCTCCTTTGAGATCAAATCCCCTTATTCATAATTCTATGCAACAAGGCAGCTGACTTCAGAGACAACATTTGTCATCCCTTTGCTGTGACATGCACTTTCCCCAGCAAGCAATACCCAGCTTTAACCATTTCAATGCTGCTGATTCAATGTCAAGCTCAGTTTGATGCTTGAAGCAAGCCACATTTCCAGCTCCAATAATCAAGTGCCATTCCCCATCACCAATAAACAGTTAACCACACAAGGTCCATGATGATACCTGGCAGTTCAATTTCCATTAAGAAACACAACTGAAGAAATACCACTGCTGCTCATATAGGAGGAATCTTTACCTATGGAGCCATGCTCAATCATTAATGCTTGCCTCAGACAAATAAGCTCTCTATAGTCAGGGGAAACATATTTCTACTCTGTGACAACCAATTGTCAATGGATACTCAGAATAAGGTTATGCAAGATTTAAGAGGCAAGAACCTTCCAGCATAGGGAGTACACAAACAAGCAGTCACATGAAGACATTTAATAGAGATGAAATGCAAGCTCAGACTCAATACTAGTTTGAATAGGGAAAACATAAGTATAGTTACTTAACAGAATAAAGCCATCAGCCATATTGTATCAGACCTGCAAGGCCACATATATATGGACACATGGCAGAGTCCTGCTACAGGGTCTGTCTTTCCACAGCAGTAGAATCCCAAATAAAGATACTACCCACCCCAAAAGAAGCAAAATTTATATATGCTGCAAAACTTTAATTGCATGTGAACTGAGACTCATGCTTAAAGGACAGTTTGATGCATGAAGTAGACAGTGCCACAGAATTTGGCTTGTTATCAACTGTACAACTCCCGGAACAGAGGTCTCTTCACACATTAGTGGTCATAAGGTCTACAGTATGAGAAGTGAGGGAAGAAGCACCAGTCTCACTTGCTTACAGTTTTACTACTCCACTTCCACCATCAGCCAGAACACATGAGACCTGACCTCAGTCACATTGCTAGTACTGCTGACTAAGAAGTCACTTGCACATCTGGGCAGTAGAGCATCAAGATGCAAGTGGCCAGCTGACCAATACATTCAGGCAGCTAAACAGCTTTAAATTAACCTCACATTTTAAAAATTTGTCTTTGCATACACTAAACAGCTATCACAAATTAAGTTCATTTAGATAAGCTCCCTTTGCAAAAGGGAGCTCAATCCCAATTACCCTGTAAATTTGCTTTAGTTTTTCCAACACTGAACAACCTGGTTTAGATGCAACAAACAAGGCCAATTGCAATCCTGCTTTATAACATGGAGCTCCTTGGAAGGTAACAAACATGACACGCAACACTTCCGCACAAATACTAAGTTTGAAGCAGGCCACCAGAGCTCCAGAGAGGTAATATAAGCCATCATGTACAGATTTTACTTATCTGCGTATTTAAAATGAAGGAAGATCTTCTAGTATTAGGAGGTTGCAGTGCCCATCCCTGCAAACTACTGGATAACCACAAGACAATTTCAAATAAGTGAACCATTAAGCAAGTGTCCTTGCTTGAAGGGCCTAATAATCAGCTGTTTGTACGCAAATTACACAGCTTAGTTTTTCAGGAGGAAAATACTTTCACCCTCCATACTTGACTCTACAAGGAAATACAGCAACAGGCTCCTTTAAGGTACAGCAGTTAGCTCAATCCCATATTCATTCTGCCTTTTAACATACTGTAATGAAAAACTAAAAATTAACACATGGCCCATTTTCAACCAAGTCCAGGAGACAGACTGCTTGTCACCATCTTTCAGTATGAAGATTAACATCCAAGAACACTGAGCCTTCATTCTCAAGCCTGTTTGCCACCATCAGAAGCCAAGCCTGAGTCTAGGTCCTCCAGGAAGTAGGGAACACCTGGCTCTCCACTAAGATCTTGGGGATGAGACTCTAGGTAGCAGGGAAAGAGAAGTCTTCCACACCTGAGACCGATTCCAAACAATGTTCTGCAGCTTCACAAAGCATCCCAAGAGTAGACTTTTTTTGGTCAATTAAACTTCATTAAAGGCAGGTTTAAAAATAAAACTGTAAGAAGGGGAGGCTTACATCAGCCCTAACATAAAGGACTGCTTGCTTATCTCTAAACTATCTCTGAAAGGAAACCAATTATTTTTTCCTTCATTCGAACAGATAAGAGTTTAACTCAGAAAAAAGTAAGCAACTCTTAAATCTCCACAGGCTAAACTCTTTATAGTACACTTACCTCTGGACACCTATTTTAATCACATGCAGGAACACAGGGGAATTGCCAAAAAAGCCCATGCCAAATGAAGTCATATTACATCAGCATGGACAAAAAGTAATTTTAGGAACCAAGACCCAAATTCTAGGGGCAGGAGGAGGGAGAACACAGTAATTTCCTTAGTTTTATACTGACGGTGTCTTTCAGTCCACAATTCACTGGGTCCTAGGACCCAACATGAGGTTTAAAAAAAAAAAAGTCTCCACTACTAGCCATATTCCCTTTCTCATATACACTCATAAACAGAGAATGTCGCCTTGTTTCTTTAACAGAAACACAGCTCTACAGACTCATCAGCCTGCACCGTATCTCTGCAACGGCACAGATAAAATTAGCCCAGTATAAACATGCAAGAGTTAAAGTGATGGCGTTCATACTGTTTAGGGCAGGAAAAAAAAAAAAGAGGGGCAATGTCTCCCTAACCACAAAGATGAAGATAAGAATAAATAGAAAGAACTCTCCTCCAGCTCTGCAGACAGCTGCGTTTTCGCTTTAATCTCCTCTCCCTCAACCTTCAAGGCAGCTACAGGTCGACCCACCACCGCCTGCAACACTTCTCAGAAGACTCCACAGATCCTTCCTCACAACAACCCCCTTCCCCTCCATTCCGCTAGACCTCCACTCACCCTCTCCACTCCAACCCGAGCTCAGACAGCCTTTCGGTCGCTTAATGGCCGCCACGGCCAGCACACCCGCGCCCCCCCGCCGCGCTTACCTGAGGCGCCACCATAGCGGACGAACCCCAGGAACCCTAAAACCACCAAAGCGCAAAGACGGAGCCTCATGGCACTGAGGAGAGAATGGGAGAGGAAAGTGTGAGCGAGCCAAGGCGATTAGGAGGGGCTTGAGCCGGGCAGGCCCTAAGAGGCGGCGTAGCACAAACGCGGGTTCAGCACCGCCCCACAGGACCCGCCCGGCGAAGGCCGTCCCCTCACCCAGCTCTGCGCTGAGGTAACGACCCCAACCGCCGCTCTGGCGGCTTTTACCCTGCCAGGCCGCGTCTGCCGGCTGCGGGTCTGTGTGTATGTGGAAGGGCGTACAAGTGGATTAATAAAGTGCCCATAGTCGAGGTGGGGAGGGTTGGATTTTAAAATTGGTATTTATTAATTTTTAAAGCAGATGCCGTTTGGTTTTGACTCACAAGCAGCAGTGAGAAACGCTGCTAACCCTCAGGGGCTTTCAGGCATGTATTCAAGGCGTTTCTGGCTGCAGAGATGATTCATGAGCACATGCTAGGAGGAAACAGAACGCAAATTAAAAATACTTTTTTTGGGGTGTGTTTTCACTTTGTTATTTGGGCCTCATTTATGAGTTTGCATCATAACCTAGGTTCTAAAATCTATCGCCCCATTGCGTTTACTCTTTCTGCAGCTTGCTTTGGTTTCCAGTTGAAGGAGAAAAGGAAGCTGTCAGTCTAGCATAAGAACACAGAAATGGGTGTTGCTCCATATTTTTAGCTGTTCCATATACATGGGTGCAATTTCTTCTTCCTGCCTTCGCCTGCCATGCTCAGGATCCTGCTCTCCATTAGGTTATCTGGTGTGCTGAAGTTACATGTGTTCTGAATGAGGTTCCTGAAATTCAAAATCCATGAGATATTTAAATCCTGTTAAGTTAACCTTTGCCACTGCCATAATTGAGCTGAATGAGACCTCATCCACTCTGTATTCACAGCTCAGCATCCAAACTGCTCACCTGTGGCTTTCGTAGACAAGCAGCACCTGCAAGAGGCTTGGCTTGTGCCATAAGCCTCGCTTATTCCAGTCTTAGTCCAGCATCTGTCCCATTTGTGAAAACCCAAGAACCTATTGACTTCAAGAATAGTTGTGAATACCTTAAAAACATGCAGTAAGTTTGACACAGAGTGCAGTAGTTTGTGACTTGGCTCTTTAACGGAGAACCACTAAGGAACCCCATATTCAGAAGAAGCACAGAATAGGTTGGAAAGGACCTTAAGGTCTAGTACCAACATGGACAAGGACATCTTCTACTAGACCTGGTTGCTCAAGGCTCTGCCCAGACTGGCACACGTGGGCTGACAAAATGCTAACCCTGACCATGTCATCACAAAACCACTTTTCTTGAGTTAGTTGGTATCATGGCAAGGAGGGTAGCTTTGAGGGCGAAATGCCTTGTGACATATGCATTGCTGCCGAGTGTCTGCACACGCAGCATCACCAGTGAGTTAGGCAGAAGAAACTCCAGGAGATCTCCAGCTCAGTTGCCCCTTGAAGCTGTAGTGCAGCCGACACCAGACAGGTACTGACCAACAGGTAGCGCAGGTCCATCCTTCACCCACGGGTACCTCCCGGCCTGCAGGGGTCGCGCCAGGCTCGCCCTGCTCCACCGGAAGGCAGTCCTCGCCACGCCCCCATCCTTCTCCCGCCCATCGAACGTCGCGGAGCCCTATTGGCTGCTGCGGGTCCGGCTGGTGTGTGGTGACGGCGGTGCCATGGCGGACCGGCTAACGCAGTTGCAGGACGCGGTTAACTCGGTGAGGCTGGCACGGTTCTCCCTTCTCCCCCCCCGCGCTTGTTTCCCTTATGGCAGGGAGTGTGATTCCGCGTCCCTTTTGTCCCTGTAGCCTCTGTCGCTGCGTGCGTGAGGGGGAGCGATTCCTCTCCCTGCAGCCAGAGGTAGGCGTGTGTGCCCGCCTAATGCCGGTCTGGGGGAGGAGGTGCAAAATAAAGCTGAAATAGCTTTATTGTTGAAATAAGTTTATAATCTCGTCCCTGCTTGCAGCTCGCAGACCAGTTCTGTAATGCCATTGGAGTGCTGCAGCAGTGTGGCCCCCCAGCCTCCTTCAGCAACATCCAGACGGCAATAAACAAAGATCAGCCTGCTAATCCAACGGAAGGCAAGTCTGTCTCTTGGTGTCTCCTAATAAAATGTTAATGTGTTCTAGTCTACTACATTGTAATGCAAAAAATCTGTGCTCTGTTTCATACAGACAATTCCACTGGTGTCTGGTATAGAAACTGAAATTAAGTCATAAGCTGGTGTTAGCTGCACTTGCTGCATAAGATTGTGATAGTGAAAATATAATTTGAATTGTTAAATAAGCATTACAGTGTATTTTTTGTGTTGGTTTCTTTGCACAAATACAGTAGCTCCGCAGATGTAAACCATTTTAGTAAGACAGCTGCGTGAAGTTATTACTGAGTTATCCATTACTTCCAATAAGTCTTTTTAGGAAGGAATATGTTTTTTATGAAATTATATATGTTTAAAAGTCTCTGTGCCATAAGCTTTATTATTTGTGTTTCTCCATGTGTTATCTGCTTATGTAGTTAATTAAGGAATAAGTAATGTTGAATCTTCCCGTTGACATTTGTGGGTTTGCTGATGGCTGTTCTGTTTTGGGAATAGTTGTTTGTTTGTTTTTTTTTTGAGAGATGCAAGAAACACTTAGCTCATTTTCATTGATATAAAACATTTAATATACAAGCAAGTTGAAAGTTCTTTCTAATTTGAGAATTTCAAGTTAATAGTTAAATAACCTCATTATTCCAATCCTGAATATTTTTTCTTCTTTTTTTTTTTTTTAATATATCTCCACTCCTCCAGCTGACAATATTTTACATGTATCTTGTATTAGATAAGATTTCTCTATTAGGATATCAGGGAGTTTGGAGTGCAGTTTCTAGGACATGTAAATACTAGCTCTTCATTGGTCTGTATTGATTTGCTCTCAGACACTGGATTAGTTTGGAGAGCCAGCTGAAAGGCTTGTGGACTTCCTCATTTTCCCTGCTGCACTCCCAAGTGCTGGCACCAGTGTGGTGCCAGGAGCTAGATAGAGGCTTTATTAAGGTATTAGAATGGTAGGTCATGACTGACTGCTCTTTTGATTTATCTTTTTCCTAAAATTCTGAGTACAGTGACATACAGCCATATTCGCTGTGCCAATGAGGAAAACCAAAAATACCAGTTATGTGTCTTTAGGTATTTGAAGTTTTAATAAGAAGGCCTTAAAACTCTTTACAGGTAAACCTTGTGGTGACTCTGAGTGACCTTTAAGTGGATATGTTGCTTTTCTTGTTAGTTTTGTTTTGGTTTGGGTTTTTTTTTGAGTGTACTTTTAGGAATGTCACTCTGCTGTAGATTTTTGCCATTCGAAGGTGTTTTTGCTTGCTTCCATAAATCATTCAGGAACCAAACAATATAAAAAAATACCTAATAACTTAAATTATAAATTGAAAAGGTCTATTCCAGCATTTTAGTGGTAGTAATGAACTTAATTCAATATGAATGGATGCCATTCCATATTGGGAGGTTTTGCTTCTGGTTTATAGTGCCTCTTATTCAAAGTCCATGCAGTTCTTTCAATGATGTAGCAGCCAAATTAAGGTCTGTTATAAACTTAGAATCATAGAATAGTTCGGGTCGGAAAGCACCTTAAGGTCATCTAGTTCCAACTCCCCTGACATGGGCAGGGACACCACACACTAAACCATGCCGCCCAAGGCTCAATCCAACCGGGCCTTGAACACTGCCAGCAATGGATCATTCACAGCTTCCCTGAGCAACCCATTCCAGTGCCTCACCACCCTTACAGTAAAGAATTTCTTCCTTATGTCCAATCTACACTTCCCCTGTTTCAGTTTGAACCTGTTACCCCTTGCCCTATCACTACAGTCCCTAATGAATAATCCCTTCCCAGCATCCTTATACTGTAAGGCTGCTATGAGGTCTCCATGCAGCCTTCTCTTCTCCAGGCTGAACAGCCCAAACTTTCTCAGCCTGTCTTCATATGGGAGGTGCTTCAGTCCCCTGATTGGCCTCGTGGCCCTCCTCTGGACTTGTTCCAACAGCTCCGTATCCTTTTTATATTGAGGACACCAGAACTGCACAGAAGTGAGGTCTCACGAGAGCAGAGTAGATGGGCAGGATCACCTCCTTTGACCTGCTGGTCACCTTCCTTTTGATGCAGCCCAGGATACACTTGGCTTTCTGGGCTGCAAGAGCACACTGCCGGCTCATATTCATTTTCTCATTGACCAACACACCCAAGTCCTTCTCTGCAGGGCTGCTCTGAATCTCTTTTCTTGCCCAACCTGTAGCTGTGCCTGGGATTGCTTCAATCCAGGTGTAGGACCCTGCACTTGTCATGGTTAAACTTCATCAGGCTGACATTAGCTCACCTCACAAGGGTGTGAAGATCCCTCTGGATGGCATTCCTTCCCTCCAGCATATCAACCGAACCACACAGCTTGGTGTCATTGGCAAACTTGTTACTGGTCTCCAGCTGGACATTGGGACAGTTGAGCACAACTCTTTGTGTGCAGCCATCCAGCCACTTCTTTATCCACCGAGTGGTCCACCTATCGAATTGATGACCCTCTAATATAGGGACAAGGATGTCATGTGGGACAGTGTCAAATGCTTTGCAGAAGTCCCGGTAGATGACATCAGCTGCTCTGCCTCTGTCCATCAGTTCTGTCGCCCCATCACAGGAGGCCACCAAATTGGTCAGGCAGGATTTCCCCTTAGTGAAGCCATGCTGGCTGTCACCAAGCAGCTTGTATTTTTTCATGTGCCTTAGCATGCCTTCTAGGAGAATCCACTCCAAGATTTTGCCAGGCACAGAGGTGAGACTGACTGGTCTGTAACTTCCAATACTTTTCCATTTCTCAAGATCAAATTCACTTTTTCTGTGGCTGAGTAGGGATTCTTTTTTCTTTAAACTATAAAAGCCCAAATTCTTTCACCAGTGACTTGTAGCTTAGCATGATTTCAATAACCCATCTTATTTGAATCACTATCTTTGTATCCTGCTTTTACTCCAGTGGCACACTTCAAGGCAAGGGCTGAAAAGTTAGTCTTTAGATACTTCTCAATGCTTTATGTAGTGACTAGGACACTTAATACTGGTTTCAGTAATTTCTTATCTGGTTAACTGTCATGGAGTTCTGGCTATTTTCTCATTTATACAGAGCCCGGGCTTTTGTTTAACCAGTTACCTTGTTTAATCTAGGATTGGAATTGATCTACCTTCTAGTATAATTGAGTTCCTGTGAGTTGCAATACTGTTGTTCATGTAGGAGAATTTTTAACTCCTGCATCCTTCAGGTCTGCAGAACTTTATGTGCTGTGTGTACAGAGCTGTGCTAATTTCTGATCCTGTACTGAGTAGGTTGCCTTGTCTTTTCTTAAAGAGTATGCCCAGCTGTTCGCGGCATTGATTGCACGAACTGCAAAAGATATCGATGTTCTAATAGATTCCCTGCCGAGTGAAGAATCAACAGCAGCTTTGCAGGTAAGAGTGGTCTTTATTAAAATATCAGAACATAATTGAAGGCAAGCTTCCTCCTGCTTTAAAACACCTTTTTTATTCTACAGGCCATGTAATCTTGAATAATTATTTTGTTACGAGCCTGAATTTTTCATAGGGGTAGCCTGTGAGTACCGTATAGGCTTAGTGGAGATACTGAACTTGCATCTAGTTCTAAATAAAATTATACACAGTGAGAATATTTAAAACTCATTTTTTTGTTAGAATGTGGGTTTGGTTTCTATTTAGAAGTACTTATAACACCGCAATACTGGAAACTGCTACCCCTATTTTTCCCCAGCTATTAAAATATTAATACAACAGATGCAACAGGATTGATGCATTGTGGTGGTGTTGGTTTTGTTTTGTTTTTATTTTTTGTTGTTCAGGGTTTTGTTATATTTCCCTTGGATAATCTTTCACATCCTCTCACTCACTGAAAACATGTTTTATTTCGTAGCTGCAAAGCCAACACTTTACTGAAGCTTTTTGTCCTTCTACAGTATTTCTGGTTGTTTGCAGGATAACCTTTTAAGTTTTCCAGCTCTGTCATAAAGCAGTGCTTTCAGTTCTCAGTAGTAGGGTGTCCTTCTTTGGACCAGCTGAATTTGGTGCTCTTCTTTCTTGCTCCATCTTTTTTTATACTGCAGGTACTCTAGGAGGATTTTGGGAAGAGAAAACAGCTGTAGCCAGTATCAAAACCTCCATTTCCTGCCTTACAGGAGCTGAACTGCTGCAAACAGCTTGGGAATCTTTTCACAATACTCAGCTTTTTCTGACTTGCAAAAAGTTCCTTGAACCCGAAGTTCGAAGAATGCAGCTGTGTTGGTTTGGGGGTTTAGGATTTTTTCTTTATACAGATCTTGCCTATTAAACAGCATTTTTTTTTTCTTTTCCTTTTTGTCTAAATGCTAGCTAGATTTGCACCAAGTATTTTCTTTTTAGAATGCAGAGTGATGTTTCTCTGAGAATCTTGGAACTGTTTTAAGATCACCTGAAGGTTTTTCACCCAATTTGATAAACCTGTTCAAAGGCATTTTATGAAGACTAGTATTAGAAGTGCCTGCTGGGCCAAATACAGATGACTTGACAGTGACATAACATTTAGTTTTAAGCAGGAGAGATTAAATTTGGAAGTGTTGCAATTGCTGAACATACTAATTGGGCTTGTTAACACCAGCATAATTCTGTGTAACTGCGTATTTAGTAGCTGGAGACAGCTTTCCTGCGCAGGCAAATTACAGGCTTCTTCCATGATAGAGCAGGGTTTGATCATAGTGACAGCTGATGCAGGGAAAGCGAGATGCTCCAGAAGGTTGTCCCATAGGAACATGCTTGCCTTAGAGCTGATACTCAGTTTCTTATTCTGTTAATACAGAATCTTGCTTCACCAGAATTTCTGATCTTTTTTCCATCTCTTACTGATTCTGGTTTTGATTTTTATTTTCTGTTGTTTAATTTGGTGCAGTGTTAAAGATTAATATTCTCATGTTCTTTAAAAAACCCTATTTTTAAGGTGCTTGAAACACTAAAATATGTATAGGCTTTGTTGAGAAGTAGTAGACAGATACTTGGCCATTACAGTGTACTTAGGCCAACCTATTTTTTTGGGTTTTATACGAAGGCTGTCTTGGTGCATGTTTCAAGTCTGAGGCTTGTCTTAAATGATGAAAGGGGCGGCTACACTAATGCCCAGTACAATTTGCCTCTCCCTCTTGGGTTCCCTTGTGAAGTTGGCAATATATACCCTGCTCAAATCCTTACCTTCAGCCAACTATTTAACAGCCAAGAGTGATGGAACTTAGCTGACTTCTCAATTTCAGACTTTTCCTTTTTGCCTTCTTCCTTCTCTGATCCTTTCTCCAAGGGCTATCAAGTCTGGATGTGCACTGTTTTAGGCTACAACTTACAACAAGTTGCTAGTATGTAGTTCAGAGGCTAAAACATAGTCTTCCTTCTTCCTAGGGAGCACAGGCTGTTCTGTCACCATCCTTTAGTAGGAAAGCCAATTTTGTATCCTACTTGAAGATCCTAATTTTTCTCCCTTTTATTTTAAAGGCCGCTAGCCTGCATCGATTAGAAGAAGAAAACCACGAGGCAGCTGCCCGTCTGGAAGAGGTAGTTTACCGTGGGGATGTGCTGCTGGAAAAGATCCAAAGTGCCCTGGCAGACATCGCCCAGTCGCAGCTGAAGACGAGGAGCGGTTCCCACAGCCAGCCCCTTCCCGAGTCCTAGCGCCAGAGGGCAGCGCGCCCCGCGGAAAAGTCACGTCGCAAACACGGCTCTGTGACACCTAGCCTTGGCCTTGCAGGATGCTCGAGTGCTCTGCTCGGCAGTAACAGCGGCTTTTTTCACACTCAGACTGCGGCTTTTGCGTGAGAAACGCTCCTGCTGTACAGCCAGTGGTTCTGCTCTAGAATGATGTGTACAGATATATTTCCTTGATTTCAAGTATTAATTTCTCAGTTTTCTTTTTGTTTGTAAATGTCTGACTTCACTCTGATTTGTTGCCTTGATTACATAGGCCTTAGTGCCTAAAGGGAATTCAGAAGGAAAATATATTAACAGTGTTTGCATAACTTGCACCTACTTTCAAGCTTTCATGTTCTTGCTGTATTTTTCATAAGGCTCAGACAAACACACTTGAATTAGTAGAGTTCCACGGAAACAGTACTAGACAAGGATGTGATTGCAGTGGTAGCCATCTGTTTTAATTCACAGAAATGGGAATTTAACATTTGTATCACTATTTGGCTAGTTTACCAGCCTTTACAAAGCAAGTAAAGGGATAAGTAAAATGAAGTTTGCAGCAGTGTTCTTGCCATTGGCATCTCATTTTAAAAAATCTGCAGTTATCTGATATTAGCATTTATTATTGTTTGTAATTCAGAAATGGGTCTTTGACTCCATTATTGCCACTTACTAGCACTCTTACTTGCTCGTGTCACTTCTTTGCTTCTGCTGATTTTCTGCATTCTTGTGGCAAGTGGTGAATGCCTCTGAAGCAGACAGCAATGTGGAAGGATTGGGCGACTGGGAAGAAATTAGCAATGAGGAAACTAAAAATAACTTATTATGTAATGTTGCTTTTCAGTGTAAGTGGTGGCTGCCACGTGAATGCTATGATCAGAAGCAGCAAGAGGCCTGTCATCCCCAATGTGGGGTTTATCTTCACACACTGAATCATTGAATGCTCTTCATCTTAGCACTATAGAAATACCAGCAACTCTTTATACTGGGGGAGGGAGGGGAGGAACAACCACCATATAATGTAGGGTTGCATGTGTGAACTTGGAGTTGAACTGCAAGTAACTTTCTGTAACTCTGAGTTAGCAGCCTTCCATTGCTGTAGGATTCTATTTATTGGCACATAATAGCTTTTGATTTCCTGATCAAAAACTAGCTACTGCTGTATAATGGATACACTGTCATTAACTTGAAAGTTACATGTGTTGTAACTACAGAAAGATAAGAGCACTTCAAGTATGTTTTTAGCATGCTGATTCTTACAGAACTAGGTGCAGCTGCTCACTTGTGAAAGGAGGGGGTATATCATCGCACAGGATACATCTTATATACAGCCTGGTTTGAGGATTTAAAATGTACAGAGCTGTTCCTGCCTATAGCAAATACAAAACTGCAGTATTTAATTAGACCAGTACTTAATTAAATATTTAATATTATTCTGTCAAATTTGCATATCTATAGTCATAAATTTAGTTTGCTCTTGTGAAGCTTTTGTACTATCCAGATTCTACAAGAGGAAAAACAGTTGGGGAAGTGAACAGTAGAGCCCCAGTTCTGTAACAGAGTCTTAAGAAGAGTAATGGCAGTGATGAATAACTAAGCCATGTAAATATGCCCGTGTCCTAGAGAATGATGAGGGGCTAGATTTTCATTTGAAGTCAGTCCTGGGGCCTGGTTTTGGTTGGGGTGGTTTTTTAACTGGAAAAACTACATCTAGTGCATCTCAAGATGGGAGTGAGGCATTTTGTTGTTGCTTGCTTTTTAAAATAGTAAACTTAGAGTGAAATGTTTGGGCTTTACTTGTGAATTTTTACGTGTTTTAAATTTGAGATA
>JASSUY010024022.1:7409-17820 GCA_032466535.1 Forpus xanthops | reverse complement strand
GAGAAATGTCACATACGCTAAACCTGATCTTCTACTCATTACTGGACGCCTATTTTTCTCCAAAGTATGGATATTGTTTTAGATGAGTCTTTGGTATGGCATACTATAGTTGTTCTTATGATCTTACCCATGATTTCATATCTCTCTTATTACTCATCGTAGGTTCAGCAGCAGCAGACATTCTTCTCCTCTGTAGTAGCTGGTGCAATGTTGTGGTTTTGACTTTCAGTCTGGGAACAGCGCTGATAACACCAGTGTTTGTTGTTACAGTTTAGAAAGTTTTGGTCTGACTAAGGACTTTCTGAGTCTCATGCTCTGCCAGGGAGGAAGGGAAGCTTAAGGAAGCACAAACAGGGCACCTGACCCAAACTGACCAAAGAGGTATTCCATGCCACAGTACGTCATGCCTAGGAGGTAAAACTGGAGGCAGAGACCCCGAAGAGTTCAGTTCACGGCTCGGTTGTCGAGTGGTGAGCAGTTGTGTCCTCTTCCCTTGTATTTCCCTGATCATTGTTGTTACTGGTGGTAGCAGCAGTGATTTGTGTTATACGTTAGTTACTGAACTGTTCTTATCTCAACCCATGGGAGTTACATGCTTTTAGTTCTTCTCCCCATTTCCCCCCTCCCTTGAAGTGGGGGTGAAGAATGTGGGGGTAGTGAGTAGACGGGCAGAATAATTTATGATTTAAACCACGACACTACTCTTCAAACATTGTACTAAAATTTTTAGCTGATTTTTTGACAGTGCATCATTTTAACATCCCCTTCTGCTTCAGGGAAGAAATCTTTGTGAAAAGAGCCTTCTACAAACTTGAGAGATGGGGAGAGTAGTGTGCTAATTATCAAATGCAAATCTATGGGATCACCTGACCTAATTGAGATATGCTGTCCTTTGTTAAGTGGGTCGGCCATGGGTTAAGAGAACAGGTGGTTGAGCACAATTTCATAACTGCCTGTTTAATATTTGGCTCCGAAATTTCCCTGAAGTTGTTGGGGAGGAGGGACAGGATCATTATCAAAGATTGTTTGGAGAGGCAGAATCTACACTGGTGGGGAAACTGCTAATTACCATGTAATCTTTCCAATTTGGGAAGCAATAAAATTTAAATAAGATTGGCAAGTAGCAGGATGTTTTTCAGAGTCTACCCCCACCCGTGTTCCTGTCCCCATAGCCTGTTGCCAGATGCAAAGCTTCAGTCTGGATGTTCTTCTACTGCTTCATAAATTATGACTGTTTAGTTCTGCATAATTACAAGGCACTGGATTGAATAGGATTAAGACTGAAATTGTCAGTTTTCTAAACACATTATCGAATCTTGGAATTTGGATCAAAACGTGTAGCAATTTTTTTTTTGAATTTGCAAAACAGTTATGTCCATTCCCAAAGTGTTTGCGTTATCATATTATGCTTTATAAATGGTGTAAGATTTATGAAAAGCCCCTATATTGGCCACTGAAAACTCCTGGCAGCATGAATTATAAATGGCAGCATGCAATATGGGCAACATGGATTTACAATTAACCACTCCTTCAGCACAAATCCATTTCAGAAGCATGCAGTGCTTTGTGCCACACACTACTCAAGCCAAGCTAAGGTATCAGGTGTTATGCAAGTGCAACTAAACAACTTTATGAAATATACTAAGAATGTTGTGACACATACTTACCTATTCCTTAATTAATTTTATTTTTGATACAATAAAATCTGCTCTCATTATCAATGACAATGTCATGTTAGATTCTGTGATGTGGTAAGAACCGACTGGGCAATAGCATTGGCAAAAGAGTAGTCTAGTCATACTCATCCAAACTGTGTTCTAAATTAAACTTTAGAAAAAGTGATTTTTCTTCCTAACAGTGATGGAAATTCAAACACAAATTTATTTTCAGATTTCTTGGAATTAGAAATTAACAAGGATTTTTTTCCCAATTTAATTTAGTTAAAAGTATTGAAGCATGAGTCACAACAGCAACCTTTATTACATGTATTATTCCAGTAACAATTCATCTCATATCTCGTCTTTGGCTAAAAAGTCTTTGCTTCTCTGTCTATAATAAGACTGTTACTGAGGTCGTTTCATTAACTATCATAATTCAAACAAGAGAGAAAAAAGATTCTTTCTTTCTTTTTTCCTTCCCTTCTGCATTTTGTGTTTTGTTTTTGTTTGTATTTTATTTCTTGAATTTCGAAGCAGGCACATGAATGTAACATGGCTTGACTGTACTCTTTAACCAACCTTATTTTTCTTGTTTTAATACCTTTGAAAAAGAAATTCTGCATTAATCTTTCACCAGTAAGTTACAGTAATGCATTTATTCAAGTTCCATTTGTGTGAAAATAGAGAATTTTCACAGCATATTTGTGTCAACAGTCTTATATTTATTGTCTTGACAAACTCATATTTTCTTGCAAGGATCCCAAAATATTCAGGTCCTCATATGCTCCTGATAAGTAGCTCTATTTTAGTTTCCACCAAGAAACTTCAGTGTCATTTCTAGTCCGGTTTCACTGAATGATTTCATAGAAAATTCTTCATTCAATGGCAGCATCAGAAAAAGAGCTGATGCAGTTGGCATTCCATTGGAGATGCATCCTGCTATGAGTCAGCAAGTGAAAGAGCCAGGGCATTCATTAATGGAGTTGTCATGTTAAAGGATGATTATCTGCCAAATTTCTGGCAAGGCCAAGGAAGTCTTAAAATAAAGTTACAGGGCAGATAGCCATTCATTTTCTCTGTGGTTTTAGTCTACATGATTGGGTTCATCATTTTCAGTTTTATCTTTTGAAAAATTAAGTACAATTACTTCTCTCCTGCACTGTAAGAAGAAAAAAAAAAAATAGAAGGAAAATAATGCTAACAAATATGTAGGGAAAAAAGAAAAAAACAACAGTAGTATCATGTAGAATAACATGGCACCTGCTACTTCTATCTTGAGTTTGACGTTTGGCTTAGATTGAGTCTTTAAGAGAAATAATGAAAGCAAAATCAGTAGTGGGCTATAAAAGATAGCATCTTTTCAATCAAATTATTTTACGAATCTATGAAATTGGATTTTAAAACACAACCTTTTTTTTTTTCAGTTTCCTTGATTTTCAGTGTCTATGAAGAACATATATTTCAAAAGAAGCTTCCTTAAAATATTCTGAAAGATGGCATCCAAAATCTGAACTGCTAGATGGGTTGAGTGTGATGACTACCAACGTTCAGAATGTTGGACATATGATCATGTCATTTCTGTTATGACAGGATAATGCCAACAGACCTGCATACCATGTCTTTGTCCCCTAGAAATAAAAAAAAATTATCATCACTACTATTATATTAACATTTTCTGGTGTTTGTAGATGTACGCATAATAAATACCTAAAGGGCAAGAGGGAGAAAAATGCTGAACTAACCTGAGCTAACACAAAACTCTCTTAAACACCTCTTACTAGAAATAATATAATGAAAACAAATGGACATTTTGATTAAATAGATATCATTAATGCAGCATGTTATGATCTGAACTCATAGTTTAATTATGTAATTAGGAAAAAAGAAAATCATTAAGGAGCATGGAATCAAATAATTTATTTTAGGGGGGAAACAGAGTAAAAAGAAGACTTTTTTACATTAATTGCAGACACTCATTGGCATGTAGCAACCTGGAGTAAATCTTGCTGCAAGATATCTTGCCTAGGAATATTCTACAGCAGGTGGTAGATGAATCATATCAGCTTCATAAAGAATTATTGAGGAAAGGGGTGTCATTAATGGGTAGAACTCCAGACTGGGAGTAAGGTCCTCCAAGTGCTATATATATATCTGTTTGACATTTGGCAAATCACTAGGCATCAGGTAGCTTAACTGTAGAAGAATCATCTTCACAACAGATGGACATAGAACTGTTGGAGCAAGTCCAGATTAGGGCCACAAGGATGATAAGGGGACTCAAGCACTTCCCATGTGAAGACAGGCTGAGAATATTTCAGTTGTTGAGTCTGCAGCAGAGAAGCTGCGTGGAAATCTTATAACAACATTTCAGCATTTGAAGGGGTCCTACAAGTGTGCTGGGAAGGGAATATTTACTAGGGACTGTAGTGATAGGACAGGGGCAGTGGGTTAAGACTTAAACAGGGGAGATTTAAGTTAGATATAAGAAGTAAATTTCTTACTGTGAGGATGGTGAGGCACAGGAACAGGTTGCTCAAAGAAGTGGTAAATGCTCCATCCCTGGCAGCATTCAAGGCTGGGTTGGATGGGGCTTGGAGTAACCTGCTTTAGTGGAAGGTGTCCCTGCCTGTGGCAAGGGGTTGGAACTGGATGATCTTTAAGATCCTTTCCAACCCAAGCTATTGTTTTATTTGAGCCCTTTAAGACATTAAGTAAGTTTATTGGTCTGCTGCTGAAAGAAGATGAGGACAATGAACTTTCCTAAAGTAGTCTCAGACTGACTGAAAACAAAGAACAGGACCCATACACTGTTACTTGTCCAGGTACCAGCATAACCTAGTCTGGGATTACACTACAAGATCTATGACATACTAAGGAATAGCAGAGTTTGCTTTAAGTATAAGCATGTTTCTATATGAGGAGTACTGATTCTTCAATATCCTTCTTCTCAAGTGTGCCTAGATATTGCATCACGAGTGAAGTTCCCTTATTCACTGTGGAGCCATACATACTCTAGTCTTTCTGTTGAAACAGTTGTACTGGAGGAAGGTGAACTGACTATATGTTAAGATATGGCTGGATTAATTTATCTCCTGAGAATGGCTGTTGGCTTTTTTTTTTGTTTATGTTTGCAAGAGGCGGGCAGACAATGATACCACCTCAGATTTTCCCACTTAAGTTCATTGATTATGAAGGATGCTCAAACCTTCATGGTGACCCTAATGAGAAGGGTTGGGATATTAAATCAATGTGATTTTTCTGCTTTCAAGGGTCCTGAAAACTAAAAATGTTTCTTTTATTAATGATTTATTGTGACAGTACAAATAGAAGATAATTATGAAGTTCAATAATGAAGAGAGAATATTACTGCTCCTAATGAGTCTGCAGCACAAGAGATAGGTCCAGACATCAAACTGAGAGATATAGTTTCCACTTATGGATGTGGCCTACTTTTCTGAATATGAGATATAGGTAATCCCCTACCATCTCCCATTATTCTACACACAAAATTGGAATTCTGATGTTGAACTGTAAGACATAACGAGGAAACCTGCAATACAAGGAAATCTGACCACGTCTGCAAACTATAGAGCAGATAAAGGGGGTTTGTGGTCATTCTCTCTTTTATAGTAGCTCCTCAATCTATAGTTTAGATATAACTAGTAAATATATCATTTCAACGGCTATAAAAGAATTCAGGGTAAACACAATATGCTATATAGAGCTGTCAAATAACAGGTCAGAGAAAAGAGAAGTTTAAACTTGATTCAGATGACGACAGGCCTAATGAATGAAGATAAGAGACTGGAGAACTTTTTTTAAATAACAGCTCAACAGGAGATCACTGAAGTGAAAACAGCTGCTGGGACTATTACACAGAAAACAGCTTGAAACAGCTTCAGCTGCATATATTTGTCACTAGAAAAGGTTTTCAAATGTATGGAAAAGTCCATCCAGAGAACAGTTGCAGACAGATGTAGCCAAGGCAAAGCTGAATCTGTAGAGGGAATTGAAGATTAGGGTTGGTTTCAGAAACTGAGATTTAAATAGCAGAAGTTTGTATGAATGGTCCATTATCTGGACTGAATAATGAGCCATGGCTTTGGGGGCAGGGAATTTGCTGCCTGAGTATCTGAAACCAGGTGTTGCTGTTTTTGTCTGTGGCTACTACCATCTGTTCTGTGCCCAACAGAACACTTCAGCCCAAATCATTTATTTTATGGCTGTGGATGCAGAGGTGAGTGATGCCCTATGGAAGGCAATTGTAACGTGGCATGGGGGGAGTACAGAGCATGACTGTGGATGAATATTCAGGCAGATCTGTAGTGAGGGGACCTATTATAAAAGCGTCAGACTATACTGCTCACTCTTTCTCCATATGAAATCTCTGCAGGTTACTGGACCCTGCACTCCCAACCTGCTACTAAGTTCTGTTTGTTGACTAGCTAGCTGGCAAATGCAAACTGGGAAAGCTTGTGCCAGGTCTTTGCAGATGTTTGTGAACTGCTGCTGATTCATCTTCAGGATGTACCACCTGCCTGTGACAGTGGTTTGGAGCATGGCCTCATGAGGAAAGGAGAATGTACAGCACAGAGAGACCAGATTTTCATTCACTTCTTAACATGCTTATTCCCATTATTCTCTATCACTGTAAATAGGGAACAAGAAGAGAGATTTTTTTATGCATTGAGTACCTTTGCTTATATCCCATCCATATCCACCAGCAATTTTCCTGAACTTCTTGAGAGTATCTCCATTGCTTTCATTAGGCCACAGAATCACACACTGAAGTTTTATGCACTGTAGTTTATAGCTGTACCTAACAGTAATGTTGTGCAGCTGGTCCAGAATATAACTTCCGAACTTCCTACTGCTGACAACTTCATTTCTTCATCCTCACTTACCTCCTCCAACTTCTCTTCAAGCAACATCGGATAAAACATTAGAACAAAGGGAGTTTTTTGTAAATAATTAACAAATTGGAATTATTTCTAAACTTTGCATATTTTTTTTTCCTTTTTAAATATTCCTAGGGCAAGAAATCCTTTATTACAACTAGCAGGTATGCTAGCCTTATCATATCAGGTGCTCTTACAAAGGGGTATTCTGAAATAAAATATATTCTGAAGATTTTTACAGCTGCTAGAATTGCTATTAAAAGCAAGTTTATTGCATTTAATTTATTAGTGTTGTGGAAGCAGCTGGACAGATGAGGAGCCCGGAGATTCTGAAGGCATGAAAGCAAAAGTACTGTGTTCAAGGGTTTGGGTTTTTAACTAGACACAGTTATCATGTTTTCAGGCCCAAAGTTTTGCAGCAGGGACTTTGAAGGTGTAGGTTTTCAGGGATCCTAGCAGCAGAAATTTAAACTGCCATAAATAAGATCATAGCTATCACTGCTTCTTTTCACTGATTTTCACTACTTTTTCACTGTTTTTCAGTGAAGTCTGGAAAACCTTCCAGGATCACAGACTTATTCATGCATAGCCAGAAGTTTAGGATAAAAATTTTTTAGGACTATTCTTTTCTAAGATTTGAGGACTTTCGAGGTCCTGATTACCTAGCAACAACAATAGGAATTTCAAGAACTACTTGAGACTTTCTTACTACTGATCATATAGTACAGTTAAGATTAATCTTTCATGACTTCAAGACTGTCTTTAAGCAGCAGAAATTTGAAGCATCAACCATTCAGAGTTTCAGACTCACCTAGATAAAGATCTAGAAAAAAAAAAAAACCATCTTAAATCCAGGAAAGAAGTCATTGACCTGGAGGCCTCAGGTTCTTCAGCAGCCCCACACATACATATCAATCAGCGAAAGTCCACAGTATTAAAGTCCACAGCATCTACTTGTGTAGATAACTCTCGCTGTAATTCTTCATTATGGCGAAGATTTAGTCCTGAAGTAATATTTAATAATGTTAGTACTTTCCAATATGGATTCAAAGAAATTTTTATGAATTAAGAAAGAGAAATCCTGTACTAGCATAGTGCATTTAACACAAGTCCGTCTTGAAGACTCAGAGTTGTAACCTGTAGATTTTTCTTATTCCAGGTAAGTCTTAGGAAAGATGTTTAGCAATCAAGATGAAACAAAGTTACTAATGTGTAGTTTACTTCTGTCCTTTAAGAAAATGTTTAGCGATCAGGATGAAGCAAAGAATACTAATGTGTAATTTACTTCTTTCATTTACACACTTATCCACACACATATAAACATATGATAGTTACAGGTTTTTTTGCACACCTTGAATTCTGGTAACATAAATCTACATCTGTTATTTCATTTCCTTGTTGAGGAATTTATAACATTACTGTTGCTGTTGACATTATTCTTCTTAATGTCTCCCTAAAACTTATAGAAATTTATCCTTTATTAGGTTTAGTTTTAGATCATGAAAACCATCAGTACCAAGGGTTTTGGAACAACTTACAAGTCTGATAACAGTGGAGCCAAAAAAGAGACCATTTTCAGATGAAGAAACATAGTTAAATACTACAGTAACTAACTATTTTTGGTCTTCTTGGGAAGAGAGCAAGAAACAGACAATTGTTTCAGCAACCAAAGATATTACTCTGTGCAACAGAGATGGCAGCAGCAATCTGTTGGAGGTGATTTTCTGTTTTTAAGGATAAAGAAAGAAACTGGTGACTTTCAGTGGTTATGAAATCCCCATCCTTGAAGATTTTTAAAAACGGCCTGATAAACATCCCTTGAGAGTTATCTGTCCATATGATTTTACTTTGGACCTGGAAGAGGAACTCAGTAAGTTCTGAAAATCAGTTCCAGTGTTAAATCTATTATTCCACGTAAATAAAGCACGACATCTGGACTGTTCTGCTTCTACTTTGCCTATCTATGGTCCTGTTAACTGCCAGCTCACTGAAGCCCTCACACCAATACATTATGTTCTGGGATCTATTGCATTTTGAAAATTGTATATCTTTTGTTAAGCTGTATGGAGCAAAAGAAAGAATAAAATAAACTAAGCAAACTTTCAACAGAGCCTGCTTACACACAAGGAAGAAATCACTGTGTGCAGTTATTAAGCATAGAAAACACATCATCTTTTGGAAAACACTATGCCTTGAGTTTTTGAATCACTATACATATTAATGTGCAGATTTGTTCCGTGTTTTTCTGGTGAATGGATCAAAACATTTGGCATTTTGTCTGAGACATAAATGCATTAGGAAGATGCAGTATAATTTATTAAAATTTAAAAAGGGAACAAAGAATAGGCTTAATTTTCTTCTTTTTCAATTCCAGGGGTACCACTAGGGCATTTAATATGGGTTAAACCAGATTCAAAGAGCTTTTCATTAGGCATTTAACATAAATGACTAAGAGCTTAATCAGCACATACCATTTAAATTGAATGGAGGAATTGGACTGTACACTGCATTATAATTTATAGAGTTTTGGTTTTGATTACATAAGGGAAATAAATTTTTTATGCCTTAAAAACATTCTTTTGTAGTGTCAGAAAAAAAAATTGTATAGCATTATTGTTCAGAAAATGGTGTTTCAATTTGGTAACGAAGCCTAAAGTCACCCAAGTGGAAAAGATAACTAGCAAATTCCTCAATGTCCTGCAGTTTCTGGGTTTTCTCTTCAAAATGTCCTTTTCTTCTGGGCCTGATAATGAACATTGCTTCTGCTTTCCACCCTATGTTCCTTGTACATTCTTTTTAACGGCTTTAAAAAAATTGACTTGTGCATACTTCTGGAATGCAGTTTAAACAGAATTAGAGACAGCATCACTATGCTGGGCTTGCATCATGGAAGCAAAGCAATGCTGAAAACGTGTTTTGCTTTCTTTTTTCAATCATTTAGTGATAGTATAAAAGTAATTCAGTCCCCACTTAAACAGTACCTGGGGTAACTCTGTGTATCATCTGTTCCATCAGAGATGATTATAGGAAATTAAACTGCTGCAGAGGCAAAAGTAGCTCCCATTTTAAGGAACTTTATCAAAATGTTAAGGAAGGATAATATTCTAAAGAGCTTACTTTTTAGTTTCTGTTTGCCTTCAGCAATACCGTCTATTACAATAGCTCTTCAAATTGCAGTTAGCTTCCTTTCTAACAAAAGACATTGTTTTTTCCTCTCTATTCTCTTCTGTCTTTGCAGGAGAGAATAAAGTATCTCTTCTTATCCAGAAACAGTGAGAGCTCTTATCAGCAGAAAAGTAAGAAAAAGCAAATACCTCCGCAATGGAGATTTTTTTTGTATTCTGCTTTATTTTTTTTTTAGTAGGTCAGCAACAGAAAAAAGAAGTCCCATTTTCTGTGATGCTATCCCTTATTATTAGAAGAGCTTGAAATCAAGATAAAGCTCTTATTCTCTGAGAATGCAGTCACCCTAAAATGCACACCTTCATCTCACACTTGCTCTTTCTGTTTTCTTCCCCATTTTGCTGCCTTTTTTTTATTCTTCCTCTCTCTCCTTATGCTTCATTTTTCCTAATAAAATAATTTTAATCAAGTTATTGTGGATTTTTCTCCCTCCCAACAAATTCTGTCAATAGGGCTAAGAAAACAGGAGCAAAAAACAGTCTTTGAGGAATGAAAGATCTATTTATGCACATATATACACAAACAAATATATATAACTCTACATCTGTATAATTATATATATTAAATATATACACTTAAATATATGTGTAAGTACATATATGCACATATATATGCGTTATATTTATGTGTATACCAAGGTATAAAGAAGCTATGAGGAGCTGGAATTAGCTC
>JASSUY010024020.1:0-16752 GCA_032466535.1 Forpus xanthops | reverse complement strand
TTGCTATGCAGGGGCCAGGTTGTTTGGTAATGACAGCTATAGAGAGAATATTAAACTTCATTGGTTCCAGATTTGCTTTCAAGATGTTGCTGTGGTCTATAAATAGCTTCTTGATTTGAGTATGTAGCGTCTAGGAGCTTTCACTCTCTCTTTGCGCTGCTGTTACTCTGTAAGACTGTCTTATCAAAGGAAGCAGCAGTAACTGATGTAGACAAATTGCTGTATGGATATTATACTTTATAATATGCTTAATTATACTTTGTAAAATGTTTTTGCATCATTGGATTATACTGACAATTAGAGGAAAATTCTCCAGAACCTTATATGATCAGGCAAGCCATCAACTTTCAATTCGCATGTGGATATTAATTTCAAGTTTCAAAACAGTTCATGTTTTGAGACTAGTTTACGGACTATTACACTTGAAAACAACAAATTGTGTAGAAGTACCTCTGAGTCCCAGTTTGCTTATTTAACTAGGCACTCATGCATTCCTGCCAAATCTGGTTTTCATGAAAGTCAATTTATTTATTCATTATGTGACATTTGGAACCATTCAAGAAATTGTGAGATGGGATTAAAGTCTCCACTAAAATATTTCAGTGATTGGAATGTTTTGGCCATCTTTTGAGGCAACATAAGACATGGTGATAGGGTGTGAAAATGCACTGGTATATTAAAGCCACTTTATTGATAACATTGTAATTTTCTTGTGTTGGTACATTGTCAGGATGTTTTTAGACAGAATGGCCATTACTTATTTAGAACCTGTGGATCTGGAAGACTGAAATTTAAGCCATTTTAAGGAGAGAATTATCTGATAATATTAGCTCTGTTCCCCTGCCAAACAAAATTCCATTATTCCAGCTGAAACAGGACTTAATCACGTAAACCAATTAGTCTCAACTTATAACTCCATTAGGAGTGTTATTCATCACAACACGGCTTTATAGAACTGTGTTTCCTTCTGATATTAGGCAGATTAAATAGCAGGTAGAGCCTAGGGTGATAAGCAAAAATGTAAATGCGGATTGTCTAAAAAAGATTTACATTGCTGAAAAATAATTTTAAAGTGTCATACTTATTACATGTTCAAAAGAGCTATTCTAGACTTGAAAACCAAGATAGGTCTATCTATACAAGCATAGACAGCAGCTGGATTACTATTTTCCTAACGATTCAGAACAAAAGAATACATAAATCACCTAAACATTGTCTAAATCACAGGGCATTCACTCAGCCACCAATATTCATTTCCTAAAAACATTAGTAAGAATAATACATTCAAGTCTTCAGCAGAATAATGTTTTTTGTGTGTGTATAAAGACAATCTCTATAACTGACTCTGGGAATTGATTAGTCTTAATCAGGGATGATCCTAGTTAATGGATCGTGATCTCTGTTACACTAGGATGTACAAAAAATATTCTTGCCAAACTAAGCTAAAGTTAACACCTGGCTTGATCTGGTGATCATTTTGATTCTGACTCTAAGACTTAGATGGCTAGACAAAGATTTATTGATACTAGCTCGGCCAGTTTTCCCATTCATTTTTTCCCCCTATAGCCAATCACCAGTGATCCACAGAGGAACATTGAAGAGAGAGGAAGAGATATTGAGACTAGGATTCTTCCTGGATGGTCAGTTGTTGCTCTGAATCTCAATAATTCAATGGAGTAATTTTCTAAATGCAAATATTAAGGGTATTTTGAATGCAAAGCAGAAATTTGTGTTCAATTCCTTCTTAACTTTTTAGACACTTCCAGCCTCGTGATCATTCCTGTGATGCTCATCAGAATACATTTTTGTCTATCTTTGAAGTATAGGTACAAGAACTGCACAGAGTTTTTTTGATGGAGTTGTTAGTAATGCTTTGTACAGAATAAAGATTTTTTTCCCCTGCCTCTATGCAATACTTTCTATAACTCAGCTAGCTCTTACTGGCACAGCTTTGCACTGAGTAATTTTTATCACTCTAATGCACGATAACCTAGAAATCCTTTTCTGAATCAGTGTTTTGCTGATGAATCTTTCACCCTGCAGACTAATCTGCATCTTTTTTTTCAAACAAAACTAGTTTTGTATTTGAACTTTTTTTCTTTTTTTCTTTTTCTGTTAGCCTGTGACTGCTTATCTGAGCAATAAAGACCAGGAAATAAGAGTAAGCTGTTTTCATTTTTTAATACACTACCCAATTTTTTGTTATTTGCAAACTGTATCACTTTTATCTATATCAGAGAAACACTGATTAGCAGAAGAACCTCACAGAAATTTTGCTGCCCTGTTTATGACAACTGTTTATTAAAAATGAAATCTTCATCTTCATGCTGGCGGTGTTCAAGGCCGGGTTGGACATAGCCTTGAGTGACATGCTTTAGTGGGAGGTGTCCCTGCCTCTGGCAGAGAGGTTGGAACTAGATGATCTTAAGGTCCTTTCAAACCCTAACTATTCTATGATTCTATGATTCTATGGCTTATCTTGTTTATTCAGAAAAATTCTTGAAAAATGTTAGTAAATATTTTTGTAACAGTGGTGTGAGGTAATACTATTTCTTGGCAGTTATACTGCTAGAAATAGAAAGGAATAGTTTAATCCTAGGAATGACAAATAACCTGTTTGGGCTGAGCTTGAATTTTTAGCAACAAAGTAAAAATAACTTGTCTCCCATGAATTTGCTGAACATCCTCTTTGCTAGGTATAACTCAAGCATGTAGATCAGACAGCATTCACATACAGTATTTTATATAGGCTACTCAACTATTCATTTATTCTGACTTTATATGCGTAGATTTTCTTTGCAGGAAAATACCAAAACCCCAAAACAACCAACTTCCAAAGGTAGTGTTAATACATGCTTTAATCTTTATTTGGTAAATTTTTGCTGTGCTCAGTCAATTCCTTACAATTTTTATCCTCTTAAAGCATTTTCCCATATATTTTACTTTACTTGGAAATAAGCACCTTAAATCCCTGAAGCCTAGATCTCATAAAAAATAATACTTACCTGCTGTTGTTGGCATGTGAAAGACAGTAGTAAGCATATTGTTTATAGAAGATTGTCATATGTTGCTCTCCTTATTAGCTTCAGTTTTACCTTTTTAATTTCCTGGATGTGCAACAAAAGTCAGAGGATTTGGTGACCATTGATATAGAGGATAAATACTCAATGGCTGTTGGTGATGCTGCAGTTAAGAAAACTTCCGAAAAGCATTCATTCTCACTGACAACACTAATATTTGATTTTCTTTTCTAGGATACATCTGTGTTGTCAACTGCATGGTTGTTGCTGAAACATAGGAGTTAAGTTTCAACTGTCTTAATAATAGTGAAATTATAGTTATCAAACCCTGTATTTAACCTGCAGGGTTTGCACACTGTATTCAATTTTGTTCTACTACAGCTGTAATGGCTGTGTTATTATTCCTACAAAAAACTCTTATCTCAAGTACCATACAAGATATGGTTAGTCTTTGGACTGCCATAAAAACTTTGTAATTAGAAAGATCAATCAAGAAATTAATTCAAAATAAAGATTTCTTTTTTTTTTTTTTTACTGCAAAATGCTAATACGTGACTTCATTTGTTTCCTTAGCTACACCTGGCAACGTTTTTTTGTAGCAATTTCATTCATTTATGACTTGCTGCAACATAAACAGAATCTAAAGATAATAATAAATTCACATCTGTTGAAACTGAATGAATAATGAATAAACCAGATTTTGGTCAGGAAGGCCAACAAAGCAGTTCACAAAACTTAAAATGTGAAACAATCATACCTATATTCTTATTTGGTAGTCTACAATACGTATAATATAGCTACAATCAAACAGTTCCCATGCTATCCTTATTGAAAGTGTACAATCTTGATAAATGGTGCAGCAATATTCAATCCAGTCTTTCTGAACACAGACTGATTCATAGTGATATATAAATGATTTTTGTATTTATAACAGACCTAAAATATAATACAGGAAAATTGTAATGGATTATTGTCATGGGTTCAGCAGCAGCAGTCATTTTTAATTTTTTCGTAGTATCTGGTGCAGCACTGTGTTTTTGATTTTTGACTTGGGAAAAGTGCTGATAACACCAGTGTTTACAGTTGCAGTTTAGAATATTTTGGTTTGACCAAGGACTTTCTGAGTTTCATTCTCTTCCAGGGAGGAGGGGAAGCCGGGAGGAGGCCGGGAAGAAGCAGAGACAGGACACCTGAGCCAAACTGACCAAAGAGGTATTCCATATCACAGCATGTCATGGCCAGGTGATAGAGCAGAGAGCAGAGACCTGGAAGGGTGGAGGTGCACTGCGTGGTTGGGAGTGGCATCAGGTGAAGATCTGTTGTATTCTCTTTCCTTGTATTTCTCTTGTATTATTATTGGTGGTAGCAATAGTGACTTGTGTTATACCTTAGTTACTAAACTGTTCTTATCTCAACCTGTGAGATTTGCATTCTTTTGATTCTCCTTCCCATCCCTCCATGAGTGGGGAGAAGAAAGAGGGGGAAGTGAGTGAGAGAGCAACCGCGTGGCATGAGGGCCTTAAACCACAGCAATTATCCTAGCATAATGGTAAAATATGAATTCCTGATTGAAATGTAGTTGCAGAAAAAAAGCAAATTAAAAAAGCAAGAAGAAAGTTGAAAGAGGAAAAGAAGAAGTGAGAAGAAAAAATACACATTAAAATAGAAGCAAAAATTAAGAAGAAAATAAAATTAATTTACAAATCAAGAGCTAAATAAAAAGCAAGAGAAAAAGGAAGATAAAAAAATGCAAAAAAAGAGAAGGAAAAAGCAAATTGATAGGTAAATAAATAAATGTTTCAACTGGAAAATAAAGACCTATGCAATTTGACTTTTAAAATTATTTGCCCCAAACCTGCTGGTGTTTTTTTGAGAATTTTAGCGTTTACAAGTAGAGAGGTGTTGGGTTTGTGGTTTAGTTTTTTGGTTGGTTGGTTGGTTTTATTTGGTTTGGTTTTGGTTTGGGTTTTTTTTTTTTGGTGGGGATTTTGTTTGTAAAGTCTTTTTTTTTTTAAATACAATTCTTTAAATTCAGCTATAAGAAATATACCTGCATTCAGATATCTGTGCTTACAAAGCATTGGATCTTGGCAACTCAGTCACTGAACTACTACAAACCTTCTTCCTTAGTTACCTAGGATGAACAAACTTTCATATTCATTTCACAGGTATATGGATAAGAAATAACAAATATGCCACACAGGCAGTAGCTGTAGCCATGATCCAATATTGCTGCTTAGTTGCTGGGCAGGCTGGAGATTGCAGTAGGGGAAATAATGCTGTGTTGCTCAGAGGAGTATGTGTTACCTTTTCACGTGTCTTATCAGGAATTCACAGGAGCAGTAACAGTCAGATTCTCCTAAGATTTGTTACTGTTGGGATGTTTTTTTATGCATTCAAACACGATCAGGCATTGTACAATCCTAAAGCTAAACAATTCAAAAATAAGTTCTGCAATTGGAAACCTGAAAAGCTTTTCATTATGACTATGTAAACTCTGCAATGTTAGCAATAAAATAGATCCATTACCAACATGGCATTCAGACATGGGTAATGCGAACATGAAGGTCTAGACAAACCTGGAAGGTATTTATAATTGTAAAATCAAACCTATACCCACATTTTTAATTGCTTTGATTAAAACCTAAGTGGAGCTTTCTAATTGTTACTGAACAAATAGTCCTGAGTCAAGAATATAAACTGAATCTGAATGCTTTTGAAAAGAGCTAATTCCATTTATTCTGAAACTAATCCATGTTTAAAAGGATTTGTCACAGAAAGCGTAATAGCTTCAATTGCGTTAAATGCAGCAGGTACAAAATCTGCCTTATCTTATTCTTGAAGACACCTTTAATTGACTACATGTTCTTCCACTACTTCCTTGAAAGGTGTAAATACTATCCTAGTAAAATAGTCATCTGATAATATAGATTTATACAGTACTTTTTTTAGTGGTAAATTTCCCAATCTATGAGAGTTATCACTCCGCTCTATTTATGACCTGAACTGGCACTCATTGTATTTACAAAAATACTTATAATGAATACGCCTCCAAAATAAAATGATGTCAAATTTACAGTCACAGATAAAATACAATAGGAAAATGCAGTTAATGATATTATTTAAGCAAAAGTATCTGCAAATTTTATTTTATTAGACATTTTCTTTCTCAGGAAGGAAGATACAAAATAAAATAGAATAGATGTTTCCATAGACAGTTATTAGTAATAACTCCATTTTATTACTGTTTAGAGAGAAATATATATCTTTCTTTACTAATTTCATGTTAAATCAAATAAAATTAAATTTAGGTTTTATCAATCTTAGAGCAGCTCAGTGAGTCTTTCCAGTGAACACTAATAGCATTAATTTCATCTTCCTCAGTTCTGCTATTTCATTTAGCAAAGTTATCTGAATTTTTCAGCTTTCTTGCCTCAAGTATTGCACCTCAGCAATCACTTTTCCTACCTCATAATGTTAATTTCTTGCATATATGCAAATCTCGATTTCTTACATATATACACCCAATTGCACATAATCTTGGCCCTAATACTGCCCAGTTGATACCCTTATAACTTTTTGCATTGAAAATTAGTGATTTATAGCCACATTTTTTATGCATACTAATATTTCTAGTGGATAGCTACAGTTTTTCTCTCCTTTTGTTAAAATGAGCTAGAAACACAGCTTAAGTAATTTTTACTAAGGCATTTAAATCACTTTAACTCACAGTAACTACTTAGTCTAATTACCCATTGTATATTCTATTCTCTATAAGGAGCTCACTAGGTAGAAACAGTTTTTCTTTGTAGTTTTTACACATCTCTTGGTGTTTTGTAAATTTTCTTCTGAAGAATAATTTATCCTCAGCAGTTACCTTGCTATGAAGCAAAACTTCTCAATGGGTGTTACTCGTCTTAGTGCAATTTTTCAGAGGTTCGTGCAATGAAGAGGAATCTCAACAGCACAGTACTCAATAAGAGCATTTTGAGAGCATAGCAAGGCACAGGACTGTCAGATGGGTATCAAGGAGTCCTGATGGCTTATTGCAATAACTAACTGCATATTGTTTTTTTCAATATCATTTGTTATATCATGTTTCTATTAGTGTGCAATAGTATAGTCACTCACTATAAATTTCAAGCACTAATGAGATTATGTAGCATAAAAATTTCCAAAAATGCACTGAAGTAGTACCAAAAGATGTGTGATGTCAAGGCTTTAAGGTTGGACCAGAAGATCCTTGAGGTGCAACCTGGTGTTCTATGATTCTTCCTAGCAACTATTCCTGATGTGTCTTTTATCTTGGAATAAAAACAGAAACAAAGAATGGCTGAACTCTGGTAAATTAATTGTCTCTCACTGCTATTCAATACCTTTCATTTATCCAGGATTTGTTGTTTGCTGGTTGGGTTTTGCTTTCCAGTGATTGCATCAACATAAAAATGATAGTTTTGTTTCTATAGTTCCAGCTGTCTGATGGTTGAGTCCTCTATGAGCTGTTAAATGATCCTTAATCTTACCATCTGAAGACACTACCTTACCCTCAACATTCTTATTGCTTGCTGTCACTTTTGAGGTATGTAATGAATATGACCAGATAAAAAAGGTGACAGAAAACTACTATCTGAAGGGATTCTTAGTCAGGAGACAGTCAAACCACACAGCAGCTCTGACAACACATGCATGACAATCTGGGATACACAGTCTTTCTGACTTTCATTATGCAAAATCAGGCAGAAAGGATTCAGAGTCAGCCTATTCTCATCATCCCTGAAGCATCAGCTTATTTAATAAAACAACTGTAACTGTTTTATGACATTTGGTAATAATTTTAGTGTAATAGGAGCAAGAGCTAAATCTAAGAAAAGCAGCAAGGAGTAATTATGGCTTATCACTTTTCAATTTCATCTGTCAGTCATTTGTAAGGAATTGCTATATTCACTGTTAAGTAGCCTGATAATTAGCTCATTTTGATTTTGATCTGCTTTAATTTCTTAGGGGTAATTGTTAATGTTTTGCATTTTACATCCCATACCATCTCCTCACTTCTGACAAAGCCTTACTCAAAATTATTGCAAAAAAAATTGCTCAAAGATTTGTTAACGGCTCATTGCCTTTTCAATGAGGGCTAATATAAAAAAAAAAGCTTTTTTTTAACAGCGTCCTCACATCCCTTGAGCATGCCATCCTCCACACACCCCCATTATCTCTTAGTACTCCTATAGAATAGTAAAATACATCCAAAGTATTTTAGTATTATGGGTTTTTTTCTGGATTTTTATTTCACAAACTTTGCATAGCCTTGTATCTTACGTGCTGTAACTTCTATTCCTTCTTACTTGTTCCTGTGCCTTTTCTCATTCAATTCCTCAGCAGTCAGCTTCCTGGAAATATCTTTTTTTTTATTTCTTCCTCAATATTATATTATTAATTGCTGTACTGTCCTAGCTTTAAGTGTAGAGTAGTTTAAAACTTCAAATTCAATATTAATTGCTAGTAACATCCTTCACAAACATAATCTGCTTGTCACTGAGTCTTTTGCCAAAGATACAAGTCATAACCATCTGTAAAATCATTGTCATGTATTAGTCTCAAGTTATTAAAAAGTGTCAAACTTCTCCCTTTGCTACCTAGTTGCAATATATTTTCTACTACTTGACTGAACACAGAATTTTTCACTAAGTAGATTAGCAAAACTGGCATATAATAAATTTGGTTCACAAATCTGTGTGATGAGATCTTGTTCAAATAACTGATCTTGATTAGTTTCGTGCCACTCTCAGAATGAAAAATAGTGAATGTCTTTGTGTGCAAATAAATTAACGAGTTCAAGAAGGTTCCAGAAGAGGGAAAATGAGAACACCTGGTCACAGACAAATATAGGATCCTACTACAGGGAGGAATAGCAGGTAGTTAGAACATCTGTCAACAAAGTGGCTGTATTGTTTGCACGGGGATGGGCAATTAGGACCTCATAACCCAGTCTGACTTCTAACAAAAGATCTCCAAACATTCTTAAGAGACCTTAGGCCCTGTTGGAAAAATGAGTTTTACAGTTTTCTTCTATGAAAGTCAGCTGATCCTCAGTGAGGAACTTAAAATCTGCCTCCTCAAATGCAAGGATTTTTCTTTATGTTCATCTCACTACTTTGTATTATTATTGTCTATTAATGGTGACTGGGGAATAGTAATTCCATCTGGATGCAATAAGAAATAATGTAAACCTTTCCTTAAGGTCAAGATTTTTGGTTGGTTTTGTCAATTTTCATGAACTACAAAGTTTTGGCAGGGACTTTGTCAGAAATACCACAAAGTGTATCGGTTCCCACAGTATTGCCAGCTTAGTTTTAAAGACAAATAGGTTTTGCTAAGTTCAAATAAATTTTGCATGACTGTTCTAATTTGCAGATAACTTTGCTGAATGAAGAAGCACTGCTTAAACTTCTCAGGTTAACCCATTCTATGTAACTTTTATTTCTTGATACAGTAAGATAGCAGAAAACATGATAAGACAAGTAGAGCCGATGTGAGAGATGGGTCATATTTACCCATTTGAACATTGCAAAATGATATGGAGATAGATGCCTGGGATTATACAGTCTGGCAGGAATATATAGGCGTGTTGTGGTTTGAGCCTCTCAGCCACACAGTTTGCTCATTCATTCTCCCGCTCTTTCTTCCCCCAGCTCCTGGGGGCATGGGAGGAGAATCAAAAGAATGCAACTCCCACAGATTGACATAAGAGCAGTTTAGTAACTAAGCTATAACAGAAATCACAACTACTACTACTACTAATAGTAGAAGAGAAATACAAGGAAAGAAAATACAACTGCTCACTACCCAATACCAAACCCAAACCAGCAGCAAACCGCCCCTCTTCGTGGTCCCTGCCCTCATTTTTACATCCTGGGCATGATGAGCCATAGTATGGAATATCTCTTTGTCTACTTTGGGTCAGGGTCAGGCGTCCTCTCTCTGCTTCCTTCTGGCTTACTGTCCTCCATGGCAGAGCACGAGGCTCAGGAAGTCCTTGATCATACCAAAACATTACCAAGCAGTAACCAAAACACTGGTATTATCAGCGCTGTTCCCAGGCCAAAAATCAAAAACACAGCACTGCACCAGCTACCAAGAAGGAGAAAAATGACTGCTATTGCTGAACCCATGACAAGGGGGAGCAATAATTTTTCCATGCCTGTAGCTCTCTTGTAGACACATGGGAATAAATGATAAGCATGATGATATATGCACTGCATGTGAGTAATGGGGAAATAACATGATGAACTACAGTCCTGGCTTTCTCCTAAAATATTAGTATTATGACACCATTCTCAAAACCAAAATCTATATGATTTTTCCTCCATATTAATATGGAATGAGGACTTTAATCATATTACTTTCATAAAATGTACTTGGAATGACAAGATTTTTGCTGTTTGGAGCAAATTTTTGTTAACAAAGCAAATTTTAGTTTGTAGATGCAGTGACTAGGAAGTAATCTGCGTGCACTTAGCATTCTGCCTATATGAGCAAAGACCTCCAGTGCAACCGGGAAAGGCAGATTTGGCCAGATACTTGCCATCAGATGCCATGATTGGAGCTTCCAACTTATCAAAATAATCACTTTTCCATACTACACCCTGAGTCAATGCATATGGACTTTGTGGATTTTGTTTACAGGGAGGTTTATGTACAAAGGTATGCAAACGGAATATATAGAGTTATGAAAGCTGCCAGATGGGGACAAATAACTGAGCACATGTGGAGCCCTGAATCTCAAGGAAGGAGACCTTTACCCCACCAGATGACTGTTGAGACATATGATTCATGCCCTTCAAGTAACCACTATGGAATCTTCTGATTCTAAAATTGCATCTTTACCAAACTGGCCACAAGTCCCTTTTGTCTGGGCCTTGAAGTATTCTGCATGTTCCTGTAACAGCAGCCTCAGTTACCATTGTTTCCAACTCCAGGTTAGCCATGCTGACCATTGCACTAAGTGAACTTGAGGTGATCCAATTCCCATCATATTTTCAGCTCAGGCACACAGTTCCTTTACTGCCACTTGGAGTTTTCCAAAATAAAGATCACAAAGAATCACAAAGTGCATTTACAGTTACTTATAAAAATGCTCATTGTGGTTCTTTTAGATTTTAGCATGTTTACTTCAGTCATAAGTAAACAGGAAAAATAAAGCAAAAATTAATTTATGGTCAAATGATAACCCAATTTAATTATTAAAAAAAAAAAAAAAAAAAAAAGGAAAATGACAAAATATAAGGGAGCAAACAACCAAAATGAAAGGTTTAATGTGGTTCTGTGGTTCAGACAGGAGTTGGGGAGTTATTCTTGGCACTGTTGTGTTTTTTTCTGAGATTTGTTTGGGAAGCTTCTATCTCAACTATGCATTTAAGTCACAGCACATTGTAGAGGATGCAGAGGAGACTCATTTCTTCAACTTCATTCCTGGATTAAAGGAACCACATATGCTGGGTTTATGAGGTTAAATCATTTTTTTTTTTTAATCATATCTCAGTGTCTCAGGAATGCTTGAAAACATCTTGTTTTTCATTTCACAAGTAAAACATTTGGATTTTACTAAATCCAAACCATTTACTTAAGATATATTGTCACTTTGAGTATTTCTTTTGGCCAAGATTATCCAAAAATGGCTAGCGAATTCAGGAATTAGTTTTTTTAAGGTCTTTTTTTTCTTCTTTTCCAAACCACATTTAGGTTTCTCTTTAAAGAATCTCAAGTGGAAAACCAATGATCATTAGCCAGTTTTTAAGGTGCTAGCATTGTTTTCACTAAGTGTAATCATATTTGAGAAATGAATATATAAGTCAGCCAACACATTTTGTGCATGACTTCTCTAAAATCTGTGGGTTTGTTTTTTTTTTTTTCTCACAAAATGAATGCAGGAGAGATGCGCTTATTCATTGCATCTTGAAAACCCCATTGTTATTATTTTGACTGCTATTTATTTTTTTATGACAGCAGTGTACAGAGGCCTTAATCAGGAACTGACATGGGATACGACAGGTGGCTACTAACAGATGGGGAAAATACAAAGTAATAATGAGGCAAACTTGACCTAGTAAGCCCCAGTCACAGTAAAATGTATCAGCCATTGCTGCCTAGAAATACAGTAAGTTGCCATAGTTCTCTTCCTAAACTAAGAAGTGGTTTCAGACTATTCAGGAAACCACTCAGAATAAGTAAACCATGTGCTCAAAGCTAAAATAATTAAAAGAAACCAGGCATTAATGGAAAGTTAAGAATGTGTTTTCCTGATATGTCTGCAGTAAGAATTCAGACTGTTCAAATGAGTTCAAGAAAGTTAGCTGTATATTCTTGTATGCATACTCATTACTTTATTTTTAATTAACAAACACTAGCTATTAACTTGCTTACCTCATTCTACTCACTCTGTTCTGCTTTTTCTCATCCTACTTTGAGACTCTTCTGCCTAAACCACTCATTACAATACATGATCAAGATCAATCTCCTTTTCTCTGCTTGGTAAGTGGTTTTGGTAATCTTCAGCCTGTTGCACTCAGCAGAATTCATATAAAGTGAAGAAAACAAGCAGGATGGGTAGAACTGAAGTAGAACAAAGTGCACATCATCAATCTCATTCTGGAGAAGCAAAAACAAGTACTTCCAAGGGGACACAGTGAAAGCAGAAAGACTATTTAAATTGCTTTAAAGTGATCACCAGTGATATAAAGTAGTATGTAAGAGAAAAGTCTGCTTTAATCATTAACTTTCACAAAAAATTGAACTTCCAAATCTGAGAAATATATAGCAATAAACAATACCAATTTTCAAGGTATTCTGAAATTTTACAGATGTATTTTGAAATACTGACATGAGACATTTTAGAAAAACCATGAGAATTAATTCAAGGTACTTAAGTCAGATCTATGATTTCTATAGGAGCTCATCTATATGAAAATGACTAGGAGCTCCAGTACACAGCAAGATACTTTAATTATTATTGCATTATTCTATTTACAGATGCTTACTTTGTCTTTTCCCCACCTTCCCAAACTCCTTGGAAGTCTTGAACCATGCTGTATAGTGTTTTTCTCTATTAAAAAGGAGTATTGGTAGGGGAGTTATATGTTTCATTATATTTACAACTGTATTTTGGACATCAGCTACAGCACCAAATGTCAAACTGTGGAAGATATTTTTGCAGCAGCATCTGGTTCTTCACAGCTCTCCAGATGCTGCTATATTGGTGGTTTTGGAGTTGTTTCTGGGTCAGTTATTTTGGGACGTGAATTGTTTAACTGTTTTGTCCTCTCAGAAGCTGTTTTCTTTTGATTTAGTATCTGAGATTTAGACGTACAATTCATATAGAATTGTTTTATATCATAAAAAACTTAGGAAGTTACACAAAGTACTCTGCTACGCATGACTTATGCAGTATCCTTTTTTTTTTTGCATTTTATTTAAAGATATGGCCTGCTGTACTCCTGGAACATTTCAGAAAGCAGGGATCTGTAACTATTAAACAGCAGCAGCAAAGTGCTTAAACAGCCCTGAGGCTTAAACAGGAATTAGTGTAAAAGCCATTGTGGTCATTTTTTGATATTTTACTGGCAAAAATAATGCTATACTTAGTAATGGGAAAACAGATGATGCTTTAATATCCAAACCACAAAAAATGTAAAATAAGGTGTTTGGACTCATCTGTGGACTTGGTCCTCAGCAAGAGACTGTGGGCAATTGCATTCACAAGGAAGAGAGGCGAGCAGCAGTCATTAGAAAAGGAACCTTTAGAGGCAGAACTCAGACAAGGGCAAGCACAGCAAGTATAAGTCTTTGGTACTTTTGGTGCCATGATAGTTCCAATGCCAACATGACATTTGATGCACAGAATATCTAACATGGTGATGCACTTATTTCTTTTTAAAAATACATTTCAGAAAGACCATATTCTGCTCACAATTTTCATTTCACAGCTCATCAGTAAGGCTATAGAATGCACCACGTGCTGCAAAAAAAGTTATCTTAGACTGTTTGAGAAAGTCTTTAAAAAATATAAGAATTAATATATCTTTCTACCTGCAAAGCCACATGCTTTCATAAGAGTGAGGCCAATAGGAGAATAGACATTTCTTGTGATATAAAATTCCCAAATTGCACCAAACTAGATTTCTTGTCCCAATTAATGTTATTATTTAAAATACCTAATGTCTTGGACCCTTTTAGAAATTAAATTCAACCTGGTTCACATAGGGCAGATTACCATCTGTTGTTTCCCCCATCTCAACCTCAAAAGTGAAAAATAACTTTTTTTTTTCTGCTAGTATATCATAGTTTTTGGCTTTTTGATTCTGAAGTATTTCATGTATCCAAATGAATACAGTTGTGTATGACTCTCAGCCATCAGAAAGTATCACACTATGGTAAAAATTGTGGATTTTGAGTAAAGAAATAAAACTTTCCTTGAAGTGTTAATTCTCCTCAGAAATTAGTGCTCACAGAAAACAAAATTTAGTCAAAGTTACGTGATGAACCAACCAAATGCTAACACATGAGTTTCTAATTCATCAAATGTTCCAGCAGTTCATCACAGTGATGACTGGCAAGTCTCCATTTTTATGCTTGCAACTATTTCAAACTATATCATCTTGAACCCTAATATAAATATGGCTCCAACCAGTGGTATATGCTTCCATGTGTATGTTCTCTTACATGTGCATGCAGATAACATTTGAATATATTCACAGCTTGGAGGTTGCTGTTAAGTTCAAGATCTTTTTTTCTGAACTGAAAATGGTGGATAAAAGAAGACATGGTGGCATATGGACATGCTAAACTTACGCAATTGAAAATCCTGAACCTCAAAACCAGACCTGTTTCTCTGTAGCCTTTAACCAAATGAAGTATAATTCAATTTGCAATCTTGAATGCATCAATCACATGCTTTTTTGAAGAAAGAAAGTTAGTAGGATGTTTAACAAGAAAAATATTTTCAGAATACCACATGGAAATAGAATTGTAAAACACTCCAGGTTTAATAAATGACCATTAAAGTTGCTGAACAGATTCCTATAGGTTTCTAATAGGCTTTGGATAGGACATCAGTGATAACCCAGTCAATATAACTTATGTTTTAAAGAGACCTGATGAGTAGAAACAGAATTTTTTTCAAAGCAAAAGACAAAATATGAAGCAACTTCTTTTCCTTGTCTCTCCCACAGGCTATCATCCAACATCATTTGCTGTCATCGTGCAAAGTACAAACAGAAGTATTTAAGATAATCTTTCATATTATTTGATTCCAAGAGTAAAGCAATAGACTATCGATGGCTTAAAATTCGTATTTAATGAAAATATTACTTTTGAGGAAAATAAATACAGAAGCACAAAAATAGGTCAATGAAAGGATAAAAAAATAAGGAAAGTGCACAGACAATGCAACATGCAGACCACAATAAAAGTAGAAATAAAACACTACTATTTTAATTTATATCAGATAGCTTTGCATTAATGACATCACTGGCATGGTTTAAGGCCTTCACACAGTTTTGCTTGCTCACTCCCCCTTCTTTTTTCCCCCAGTCCCATGGGGATGGGAAGGAGAATCGAAAGAATGCAACTCCCACAGGTTGAGAGAAGAAAAGTTTAGTAACTAAAGTCAAACACAAATCACTACTTCTACCACCAATAATAATACAAGAGAAATACAAAGAAAGAGTACAACAGCTCACCAACTATATACCAACCTGACCAAGCAGTACACCTCTACCCTTCTGGGTCTCTGCTCTCCTTTTTACATCCTGGGAATAGTGTACTGCGGTATGGAATACCTCTTTGGTCAGTTTGGCTCAGGGGCCCTGTCTCTGCTTCCTCCCGGCTTCCCGGCTTCCCTGGCAGAGCATGAGTCTCAGAAAGTCCTTTACAAGCCTAAAAATTACCAAGCAGTAAATGAAAACACTGGTGTTATCAGCGTAGTTTCCAGGCCCAAAATCAAAACCGCAGCACTGCACCACCTACTAAGAAGGAGAAAAATGACTGCTACTGCTGAACCCATGATGGTATCCACCCCTTATTCCGTACCACTCGCGTCATGCTCAGATCCCACATTTTCTATATACCATCACATGCATATATTTGCATCCACACACACAGAGCGAGGGAGAGAGATCATCCCTTAGTGCATGGACCAATCCCTATAAGGCTGCTGAGTCCATTTGGTCCGTGACGTCAAGCTCCATCTCCTGCAGCAGTACTTCAGAGCAGGGGAGGCTGTGTGCAGTGTTCACGCTCCTGAATAATCTGGGCAATAATGTCCATTGCTGAGTCCACCCCTTGATCATAAGTCCATCTGTATGCTGCATCTCTGCTCTGATGGCCTGAAGTGTCATGGGCCCATGAGGCTCAAAATAATTCGCCTTCCCTTCCAGCAGTTTCTGCAGCTTGTTGTTGGGAACTCCATACAGCTGCCTTCCAGCTCTGATGCTTCCAAAGCACTGGAGGGGTCCAGTGGACTAGATACTCTCCCATACTGTCCCACACACCCTGCCACTCATGACTATCCAACCTTGGGGAAAATCTCTTGGTCACGCTGCATCGTAGTCTAATCACAGACAAAGCCCACACCCCACTCTGCTTAACTCTTGGGGCCAGACGAAGTGGTTGTGGGTAAAACACACTCTGCATGCACGCCAGCATGGTGATCCCCATCACAATCAGCAGGCAGGTCTCA
>JASSUY010024019.1:0-49816 GCA_032466535.1 Forpus xanthops | reverse complement strand
GGGAAGAAAGAGGGGGGGGGGTGCACAGAACTGTTTGAGGGGCCTCAAACTACGACACTACCCAAGAGCATGTTTAATTTACTTACTTCAACAGTCCCACAGAAGCCACTGGGTGTTGTCATATATGTAAGGATAGGTTAGGGTTAGGGTTAGGGATTTTGTTTTCTCCAGAAAGAGTATTTTGTTCTTTCCTCCACTGTGTGCTCTGAGGACAGAAGCTCTTCTACAACATTCAAAGTATTTCATAACATATCAGTTTATAACTGTAACAGCAAATTAGGAGTCCAAATTCTCCTATCCTTACATATCAAGGGTTCTGATGGGTTTGGTACAGTCGTAAGTCAGATGGGATAGGTACTTTGTAAGTCTGATAGGATCTAGTTGCCTATTTTTCCTGAATACTCCTCTGTGTTTCCACAGTGTTTTGTTTCATGAAGAACACTTGTGGAAACTCCATTTTCTGGCAGTGGAAACTAGATAACCTCCGAATACTGCTAATCTATTTTATCTTTAATGTCAGAAAAATAGATAGAATGGTGGAACAGTCCAGTGCTCATAGTTTTTTTCCTAAAATCCTGTTGGCTTAGGCTACCAGAGGTACTAAGCTATGGAGATACCAAGAAGAAAGGTGAAAGTCTACTGGCTATGTAGAAAGTCTTATGACAGGTTAGATGGCTAACTCAGCAGCTTTCATGAAGCTGAACTAGGCCTCATCTGCAGGCTCTCTAGGTAAGTTTGTATTGCATTGACATCATGGTACTCCGGCCATGTATTTCAATAACTTCTTTTCTTTTAATTTGAAAACATATTTATAAAGTATTTTATATTTTATTTAATGGCTCCTTCTCTTGAAAACTCTGGATAACCATTAATGTCCAGGCCCTGCTGATAATTCTTTTCTGCCAAGTATTTGCATTTTCAGAACTAGAGCTAATATGTTTAAAGCTAGAGCAATTTTATCTGCTTGAGCTGTACACAGTTCTCTTGATCTTTTTTTTTTTTTTAAGGGGGAATTCTTAAAAATAGATATTTTCATATGTAATAAGAAAGAAGATCACATGATAAGAGAATGGCAGGAGAATTTTTCATAACACTTAACAAGGCTAGCTCTAATGGGATACACTATTAGGTAAATTTAAGTGATATTTTAAGGTAAAAGGGAAATGAACGAGATATGGTAGAAATGTTGCCTCAATAAGTAAAATGAGACACTGTGTTTCTTATTGGTTCTTATGAATTAGCAAGTTTGGTAAAACCATATTTTCACCATTTCCACAAATTTTGCCGTTTTAAGAACAGAATAGATTTGAATGTGCTCAAACAAAATCACTACATATTTTTATAATCAAGCTCATGATTCTCCACTCAGTTTGCCCCTGCTTTATTAATTCCCTCCCACAGTGATTTCTTGTCATGAAAAGGTAGTCAAGACCTATGAGTAAATCACCTCAGACATATTGTTTTGAGTTTGTTTTCTAGCTTATTTCCATGTTGAAGTCTCAGTCATGTTTCTCTCTCCAGCCTCTAAAAAATACTGCTTTTCTGAGCATTGTTTCTTGAGTTGACAGAAAATCACTTACTGCGGAGCTCTACCAACACCACTCATAAAAAGTGTCAGAGAAAAAAAGACATCAGGTACTATTTTTATTGATTGAAGTATTTGAATCACTAAAAATATTCATTGTCCTCATCCTAAATTGCTTGGTTAGGTTTGAGTAAAGTAGTGATAGAAGTTATTTCTTCTTGGCTGATTCTTTTTTGCACTTAATTTAAGTGGTGATTTGGTCTATTATTATCTCTTAGAATGTTTCTTTCACTGTTACATCTTTATCTTACAAATTGCTCAGCTAGTGTCATTATAATCACAATTAGTCTCCCACAGGGGTTTGCTTTCAGATGCCTTTTTAAAGAAAGTGATTTATGAGATTACTCTGGTCAAGTAATGAAAATATGCTTTACTGCAAGACGTACATGGTTCAGCCTCTCACAACATAAAGTGAATTGTTGGACCCAGCAACAATCTTTTCAGGGATTTTTATTCAACCAGGTTTGCATGTGAGTTTTAATCTGTCTAGTATTCACATAGGTGTGTGAACAGAAACAAAATAAGCGAGTTCCAGCCAAAACATTATAAGCAACTTCTGAAATAACCTCAAGAGAGACAACTAATGTTCTAAGTTTTGAACTGTAGTAATTTATTTATACACCACTGCTAAGACTGGCACTTGACAGCTTGTGTGCATTATGATACTGGCAGATGATGGACTTGGCATGTGAGATATGCCAAATTAAATATCCTTCTATTTGAAGTCCACAGTGTAAATGATATGCTTGGATATAAAATTTGTTTAAAATTTCATATGTGCCTTCCAGAATTTGGCCTGCTAGTAACTGAGGGGTTCAGGCTTATTGCTAGTGGGTGTATTCTTGCCCTTTATGAGCCTCATAGTCTACTGCAACTAATTAACCTGAATTGTTCCTATGCTCTAACACCTTCCTCATCTCAGTCCTGGACTAAAAATATGGTGAAGAAGCATATTTCAAACCCACTAGTAAATAACTTCTGGTTTATGATAGCTAAAGCTCAAGATAGTCCTTATTTCATTCCACTGTGTATTTATAATCTCTCCTAAATTCCAGCACATTTTGTTTTGACATTTTTCTCAAGAGTCACTGAGACTAATATGAGTAGTTTCAATCTACTCCAAGACTCTGATAGAAAATAAAAGACACCAGAGATTTAAATGATATTAACAATTATGTAGGGAATACTTAACCATGTCATGACCGGAGAGCTCAGGGACTCAGTTTCAGTTTTCTTCTTCATATCTGCTATAACGCGTTTAGTCAAGCCATGAAGCACAAAATCCTTAATGTACAAGGCATCTTTAAATGCTTTATTTTAGTACTTAAGAGATGTAACAAACATTTTTTGGCTTTTTTGACAGGCCGCAGTCCTGAAGGAGCTCTGCTAGCAGAGCAAGTGCCTTTGTGGTACAGCTCCTTTCCCCTCTCCTCATGGTAGCCTATGCAGGAGCAGTATGTTTTGGGCAGAATGTTGGACCAGATGATTTCCATAGGTTTCTTGGCCTTAAAATAGTCTATGATGCATTAATCCGTTCAAGTTTTTGTTGCTGATATTTTCACTGAAACAGGAGTCAGTAGTAGAATAAGCTGTGCTGTCAAACATCTTTCTCTTACGCTTCAGTCACAGAGGATTGTATACATACAAATTAAAGGGACACTATATGATGAAAGAATCATTTGGTTTTTAAGTCTCTACATGATTGATTATCCAAATAAAAGAATTCCTAAAATGCAGTTCTAGTTTCCTAGTTATCCTTTTGTCTTATATAATTTTTTTGGAGATGTTTGGATTTCTGTTCTTCACTGGCATGCACTTAGACTTGAGGGGTTATTTGGTAGATTTTTTTTTCTCTTTTCTTTTTTTTTTTTTTTTCTGTTTGTTTAAAGAAGTTTGGAACTATTGCAATTTTCTGGGGGGTCAAATTTTGCATTAATTTACTTACCTGTATCTTGTGATAGAGCTGTAGAAAATTATGTGAGAAATTACAGCCAGACCAAAATTAGTTTAGAAAGCCGATGTTTCTGTCAATATTATGATCTTTTTTTTTCCTATTTCTACAGAAACATAGGACAAAATATCATTCAAAATTGTGCAATCTTTTCCATTTAGGACAGATCACAAAAGGAAGGACTCTTCCAAAGGATATATGCTTGTTATTTCTTATTCCTACTATAGTCATCTGAGGCTCCAGTCAAAATCATAGGCATGTTATTCTAGGCATTAATTTAATACATAGAAGCAATATAGAAGGAATTCTTGACCAGTTAACTTTTTTAAGAATTAATGAAAACAGAAAAGAAGAAAGAAAATTCACTATACACTCTTTTACAGGCAGCTTGAACTTTATCTTCACTGCAAAAAAGCTACACCAGGAGTGTTCCTGAATCAAGACTGCTAACTGAAGTGAAAATTCTAGTGAATTGAAGGACCAAAACTCATAGGTGTCTCAAATGATGTAGCTGCAATGGTGAAGATGAGACTTTTAAGCATAAAATATGCTGCTCAGAATTGTACTTTGACCAAAATTATTTGACATAAAAAACGTCACCCTCTAGTCCCCCTATCATCTACTGTTGTTAATAGCTTAGCAAAGGGTTTTAGTGTTCTAATGAGGCCTTTTCTAGTGTGTAAGAATGAATTCCTGTCTTTGGAATCCTGATTCAATGATTTAGTAATTAGATCACTCATCTTGCTTCATTAAAAAAACACCCAAAAAAATAAACCAGCATTAGGATGAGTTCTGAGTTCTTGCAACTTCATATTCATCTCACAATGCTGCAGTTAGTACAGATACTGAACAAAGGTGGGAAGCAAATTAAATCTAAATCTTCATTAAAAAATCTTAATGTATATTTCTTATTCTGCAAAAAGATACAGCCTGCTTTTAGTCTATGTTCATATGAAAGAGACAGCAAAAAGGGCACTTGTATGAAAAATGCAGCTCAGAAGATCAATTAAGCTCATTCACTTCTCCAATTTTAACCACAACTCTGTGTATATTATGTTTAGCTAATAGCCATTTCCAAAACTAAATATTGATTCTGATGTTAGTTGGCTAGATAAGAGAGACTACCTTCTAACAAATGCCACGCTCAAAACTAACTTTCTTGTATGACAGAAGCAAAACAAATTCATTATTCATATTTCAATTCTATTATAGGTCTTCATAATTTATTCCATCCTATTATGGTTCCTATGGGGTACTCTTCATTGCCATCACTGACCCATTTCCAATAGTGCATTAAGCTATGTGATTAACATCTGTCACATGTTGTTTGTTCTCTCTTCTTCTCCCCAGAGATGTGTGTGCAGTGAAGGGTCCTGTTAATTTGTTATTTTTAAATATGCATGTTGCTATGTATTTATTAACAAAGGCAAGGTCAGGGAAATGGGTCTTACATTTGGATCAGAAAATAAGTTGATAGTTGATACATTTTTTCCTTATCCCTGTTGTAAAATAATAATATTGTGAGTAAAATTAATATCTAGGTGTTTCATTTCATAGGAGAGATGTGATGTCATATGTTCTTTTTGCATGTACTGTCAGTGTTTTGCTTTACCACATTTGTTCTTACAGAAATGCATGTCTACTTACCAGTGAATTATCTGGAGTCCAAAACACTTTTTGGATCATATGTTATCTTTTATCTGCAGTAGCAACACTGAAGATATCATAGGCACATATATATATGGTACTATCTAGCAGTATTTTAACCATAGAAAGATTAGGGCTGCCAATAAAATTCTTCTCTTCATCAAGAAGTGGTGGACACAATTTCAGAGCAGTTTAATTTTTTTTTCTTATTTTTCTCATCTGTGGTTTCTGAAGTGGCTCCTCATGCAACTTTGCTTTGCTTTCCTTACTCATTTTTTGTCCAGTTTATTTCTGGTCATCTTGGCCTGCATAAAAGCTAGAAGCTGTGAACTATTTGCTTTTAAATATGTGAAAACTTGTTTTTGTAGTTATTGGGCAGTTTCAGATTGAAGTGTTGGAAACAGCTGTGAGGTTAATCAGTAAATTTCTGAGAAATGCTAATTAATAAAAAAAATTAGTGGTCTGGATTGCTTTTAGAAAAAGAGGCCTATTCCTCATCAGGTTTCTATATCCATTGGATGTTTGTTTTGTTATTCTAAGAGCACTTTCTGAATGAAAAAAGAAAAATTTGAAAAAGAATGCACAATAACAGAAAATGAGATTATTGTAAAGTATGAAATCTGGCTCTCTTAAACTGAACAAAATTGAATTAATCTCAGTGGGGACAGCATTTCATTCTGAAGGTTTCTGATAATATTTTTCAAACCACAGAATGCAATTTTGAAGAAAACCTATTATCAATGATATACAAAAATGAAGCATGGCAAGAACAACAATGTATTTTATGAAATTCAGAATTTTTTCTCTGTGTGTTTCCACTGTCACCAGTCTTCCCACATGGGACTAACTTTCTCTGTCACATTCAGCTCTTTGGAGCAATCATAATTATGAAACTTGACATAATCAGATTTCAATACTACCACTTAAATCACTTCTCCTTCACTCTTCGTTGCCTGGTCTAATGTAATTTTTCATCTTTCTTCTGGTTTTGCCCAGGATAACCCACAAACTACAAAAATGTCTTTAGCTTTGATTAGTGTTATCTAGATTTTAAAAGCTTAGCAAGCTGATTTAACAGTTCCCATTTTATGTTACAACTAAAATGAGACCTCTGACCCACTGTTGATATAACAAGGGTAACAAAGATTACAAGAAGAATTTCTGGATACAGGAGAGACTACTTGCTCCACAAAATCAATTTCATAATTTACCAAGCTAGGCTGAGAACTTGTCAGTCATTAAGCTGCTATAACATGGTACCTTTGAGTGACCAGATCCTCAGGCTGAAAGGCATGTAAAGCAAGATAGAAAATGGCCTTGAAAATGGAGAAGAATTTTCAAAACTAAAAAGAAAATTCAGTTCCTGATGTTAAGCTGAAAGGCTGTCAAAGCTACAAGAGCATACTTTAGTCTTTCCCTCCCGTATCAGGGACTTAGGAGTCCAAACTGAAACCATCTATTTTATGCTCTCTTCACTCTGCTCCTAGGATTCGGCTCTGTCTTCTGAACCCTCTAGTCTTCTGCAGAAGTAGATGTCTTTCACTTGCAAGAACTTAGTACCACAGACACCTAGGCTACACAGAAAATCCTAGACCTCTGTGATTTGGGTACTGGAGCTTCAGCCTTTGTGCCAGGTACTTAATCATTGAACCAACAGGAGCTTTGTGACTATACATAAGTTACTGAAGATGCCATTGCTTCCAGTTGAATATTATTATAGAGGTAATTTCTCATGTAGTTAATTATGTCTGATATCAAATTGGAATTTGCCAGTGTTGATTATAATTGGTTGTGTTTTGCTGAGCATAGAAATTTCAACTGCTGCATTGAAATCATAGTTCTGGAGTAGCAGTTAAGAAGGATTCTTCATAGTGAAGAACTGACAACTGTAATTGTGCAATAGATTAATTGAAGCAAGTTAAGCAATTAAGGAATTCTATTTATAGCCAGCACACATTTCTCACTCTTTTCCCCATCCTTTTTATCTGTTATATATAAGAGAAAGAAGTAGCACAGCTTATGTTCCCGTAGTCTTCATCAAAAATGATGATTGTTTTGCTTTATGCTAGACTATGGTAGACTCAGTGGACAGCATTGATATCTGGTTTAGACATAGGACAGAATTTAGTTTGATGGTCATAATAGGGCCAGGGTCAGGTTCTGATTTATATGAGTCAAAGAACTTGGCAAACTTCTTGATGGTATTTCTCATCAGAAAAGGAATGTGTCCCTTGTGCTCATCTTCTGGGGCAGTCTTCATCATGAGCAATGGGAGCCAGCTGCTCCTTTGTGAAAGTTTCATCACTTCTCTCAGTCTCAGGAAAATGACAGTCTGTTCCTTAGAGATTTTGGCAATAGCTGAACCTCACTGGATGAGGGGCCTCCGCATTGTTTGCACAGGGGCCAGGGCCAAAACCATGAATCTGGTTTATGATTCAGGGACTGAAGGCTGCATAATCTGATGTAACTTTTACTTGGAGCTATGTGTTTGTCCTTTTGTAACTACTTTATTGTTTTTATTTCTTATGTATTGATGAGGTTTTTGAGCAGTATAATTCATGGTGAATCAAAAAATATATGACTCAGCGCAGAGCAAAGAATGTTAGGGTTTGTTTTGACTTCTGACTGCTACCTGTCCCTTGACCTGTTTCATGACCCTAGGAAGACAGGGTCCATTTTTCATAGGAGGGGAGATGATTATCACTAATGCAGAGAGGGATAAGAGATTGTAATAAAGAGCTAAGGTCATAGTCCATGGCAAACAGGTGAAAAAAATTTTAGCTGCTGTAAATCTGGTAATTCTTTAGCAATCAGGAATTAGCTCCTGCAAGTTGTACTTTAGTCTGCCATCGCAATTTTCTGTCAGAGCAGGGTGCATATCAGCAAAAAAAAAACATTGTGATATCTCTTATATCCCATTTATTTTGCTTAATTAAGGTTCTAAATGATACCAAGTCTTCTCTTGGATGTTCTTCATATCACAGATAGCAATTTTCTTTGATGTGTTATTTTTAGGTCTTGATATTTTTATTTAAAAATTAAAAAACACTTTTCTTTTTGTGGCAGCAAATTCTTGTGCATTTTGTTTCATTCAGTGCAATTAAAGGTCATTTAATTTCAAAGACTCCTTAATGACTGAACTACTAGTAGGATTTGAAAATTTTTCACTGTTAATTCAATTTCCCTTCAGTAACAGATTAGCATTAATTTTCAAACACTAATATCTGTTTTTAAGTTCTTAAGTTTTTAAGCTAAACATTAAGCACAACAAACATTATGGTCAACTGCCAGTGGTCCAGACAAGATCAGGCTTTACATTCTTGCTATTTCCAAACTGACATGAAAACAGTCCTTCCTACTCCTCTAAAATTATAAAAAAAAACAAAACAAAACAAAAACAACAATAAAAAAAAAACAATCAAAAAAAAAATACAAAACCACAAAACCACTACCCATCAAACAAAACAAACTGAATAAACAAACCTCAACTTTTTAGTTGCTACAGACCCAAGGTCACTAATATTTGATCCAAAGAAATTTTTTGCTCTTCTGAAAACATTTTTTTTCCAGTTTGGAGAACAATACTTATTTTTGTTGGCTTTCACTCCAGACTGATAGGCATGAAACAGAACTACTGCTGTTCCTGTGAGAAGCCCAGTTAATTTGTAGCTTCAGTGAAGAGGAGCCAAAGGCTTAAAGGGTTTTCACTGTGCACAAGAGGATCCTCGGACCTCTGTGCCAGGTGGGCTTGATGGAAAGGCATCCCTGTACCTCCAGAATGTTATATCTCGCTCTCTGTGGAAAGAGTGCAACAGACCTATGTCCTCCCATTCTCTCTTTGCATGTTAGCAGCAGTTGTGGAGTTAGAGGAGGCCCCTGTCTCTGTGTTGCTGGTCACATTGCTGGTGATAAGATAGTTAGGCTCATTTGCTGCTAATTGAACGCACACAATTCCTGGTTTCAGGTCATGGGAAGCATATGGACGAGCTCTAGAAATAAAGTCATTAGCTTCAGTACGACAGGCAAGACTTTTGGGGAAAGTCCTTTATGAGGGATCTGGATGACATTTCATCTTGAAATTGACATGGTATTGGTGGGGACAGGCTGAGGAGTGTGCCTTAAGTCAGCCAGCACTGTGGGAATCTTAATCATAAGGGTGCTTACGTTATCTTGGAGAGAGAGGCAGTCTCAGACAAAAATAGCTACGATATTTGCCATTACACTGTCACTGTGCTCCTGCTGTGCTTAAGACCAAAATCATAATCTTGCTAAAGGCTCCTTTATTGCCTACACCATTTTTCATTGTCCAGAGATTTCAATTATACAAATGGAAATTAGGAAGCTTCATTGCCTTTATTACTGACCTGTGTTTTGTTGCTAAGCATTTTAACTTAAGTGTTTTGAAGCTAAGGTCATGACAAAGCATTACAGTGTAATCTCTTTACTAAATCAATCACTGATGTTTATGATTGCAGACAAAAGCACCTAACCACTGAGTCAGCAGGAAAATGTACTGAGCTGACATGCAATGAAGAAATACAAATGTTATCTTTCAAAACTGGAAGTATTGTCTTCATTCACCAACATACGAAAACATTAGGACCTTAGCATCATGGTATGGGAAATGAGATACAAGGATTATATGTATTTAAAGATCCTGAATTCCATATATGAAAAACAAAACAAAAACAAACCCTATAAGACAAGTCTGTTAGTCAACTGTCAATCAAATGCCAACAGTCTGAAGCAAAAGGACCATGGCAAAAAATTCTTGTCTGCAGGTACCAAACCAACAGCTATTTCCCTTGAAAATAAAGTGGAGAAGGATCAGAAGGTTCAGAATGCAGAGAGGAAATGATTGGAGTGTCTGAATTGTTTGAACTGTCTGTTTTTTTTTTTTTTTCAGTTGCTGCTCAGTAATGTTTACTCTGACCAAGGACTTTCTGAGTCTCATGCTCTGCCAGGGAGGAGGGGAAGCCGGGAAGAAGCAGAGACAGGACACCTAACCAAACTAATCAAAGAGGTATTCCATACCACAGCACGTCATGCCCACTATATAAACCTGGGGCAGTTACCCGGGAGGGTTAGATCACTGCTGGGTCGGGATGGGTATCAGTGATGAGCAGTTGCATTCTCTTCCCTTGTTATTTCCCTTATTATTATTATTATTGGTGGTAGCATCAGTGGTTTGTGTTCTACCTTAGTTACTGGGCTGCTCTTATCTCAGCCCATGGGAGTTTCAATCTTTTGATTCTCCTCCCCATCCCTCTGGGAGCAGGGGGGAGTGAGATAGTGGCTGTGTGGTTCTGAGTTATGGCTGGGCTTACACCACAACAATATGAATATTAAGTTGATTACAGAGTCTTCAACACTACAGTAGTTAGGCTATCAACATTGTGACGACATGAAAGGAAGTTCTGATGGTACTTTCTATAGAATATTGCCTTTCATTATTTCAGTCATTTAATGAAAGAGTCTGTGGATAAGAATTTCTGCATGCTCTTGGGAACCAAAGTCCAATTCATTCATCAGCAATTTTTCCAAGGTTTTCCATGTTACCAAATCCTTGAAACATTTTCTTGACATCTATGAGACTATCAGAAACTGACAGCATTATTCCACCTGTATATAATCACTATAAACGCCAGCAATATCCCATTTCTATACCTGAAGAATGGTGAAGGCCTTGAGACTCTTGCTGAACAGGGATTTCCTTAACTGGTCACACACAGAGTACTCTCTACATTGAAAGTGACATCTAATAACTTTAATGGAGTATGGGGATTTGTGGGGATCACGAGTGCTGTGTGAGCAAAGCATTTGAACTATATCTGTATCTGTTATTTGTTGAAGAAGAATCTCTCCAGTACTGCTGCACCTTGCCTAATGTATTAGTAGGTGATAATTGACATTCATGTGGTCAGATGATTAGATTTTTTTTAAGGGATTCCCAAATCGGTTAACTCCAAATTGGCATTTGAACTGTCGCAAGAACTTCATGGAATGCTTTCCAGAATTATAGGCATCCAAGCATCCTTCACTAGTGGGCTGGTTATAGAGTCAGCTGAGCCTAATTTTGCTAATTAACTCAAAATGCTCTAGGTGAATTAAATGTTTGGAGTTAAATAGGAAGTATATGCAACAAAATCAATCAATACAGTTTTCTTGTGCTGTGGCAACAAAATAAATAGCAATGATGCATCTGGAGATAAATTCAACAAAGGCAAAAATAATTCCTTCCTCTACACAGAACAACTCCACACAACTATACAGGTTGGAGACCAAGTGGCTGGAAGACAGCTTTGTGAAAAAAAGACCAGTGGGTCCTAATGCAACAAACTGGGCATGAATCAGCAGTGCGCTCTTGCAAGGTCAAACAGGTACTGGGTTGTGTTGATGAAAGTGGAAGCAGGTCAAGGGAAGTGAGCCTTCTCCTCTATTTCTCTAATCAATACTAAATCATGAAAGTCAGAAATCATTAAAATGCCTTACTGCCTCTCAACAAAGGGAGAGCCTTAGAGAAGAATTTGCCGGCACACAGAGACATTCAAAAATATTAAGTAACTGCTGTCCGGCTCCACACTCATCCATTACAACGAACAGAGGCTGTTGCTGATTACTAGCTATGTGTCTTCCTGTGGTTTTGGAGCCACAGTCATTCATTAAAAGATGGGATTGAAGCACCTTTTTCTTTCTGTTGAGGAATGCTGACACCAACTGAACAAAATACAAATTGATTAAGAGTTTGCCACTTCTAAGAATTTTATTCAAAGAGAGGCCAACAGCTTCAGCCATGTTGCTGTGCATGCATTGGTAGTTTCTTGTATGCAGTAATTGAGTGCTACACTAGGTGCTTATTGTCACACAACTTTTTGTGAGCCAGAAAAATAGATTATAAATGCCAGTGTGTGGAGATGACTGCCATTGGATATGCCAGATTGTGCTCTTCCACCTGCAGCTGAATTCTCTGTGCTGGAATTCCTCCCATATCTTTTCAAGCCAACCATGTCATGAAGATGGCTGCCAGAAATCTGTCCAGTGCTTGGCATGAGTTCTTGGCTGGGTGGGGAAGAAGAGGTTGGCAAACAGAGTAACTGAATAGAGTTGAAATAATTTTTAACCCAGCCGTATTATATGTCAGCAGATTATTTTGGTATTAGCTACATTATCTGTATCAAATTCAAATACAGTGCACTTACAAACATTGACCTGACATTGCATATGATGCCCTGGAATCACTGCAGTGATGGTCAAAGTATTCTTCTTTATAGAATTTGGAACATATGAAAACAAGAAAGGAATAGTAAAGTCAGAAATTTCACTGAGCGAATGCCCCACACCTGAAACTTTGTTTGTCTTTATAAGAGAAAATTAAGTTAGATTTGCAAGTAGTTTTTTTACCCTTTTTCATTTTGATGATTGTGAGATAAGGTTTCTTATAAGATCTATGGATAATTCTATGTAAATTTTTTTATTCAGAGAAAAGCATGCATGCTACAACTGCCTTACTAATAGTGTGTAATACAATATCTTTTCTTTTTTGTTTTATTTTCAGTAAATACTTGTGTTACCTTGTAAATAAAATTATATGAAAAATCATAAAATGAAGAAAATGCAAGAATAATCTCTCAAAATAGGTAAGTCCATGTGTACCTCAGGTGAGTTTAGCGTAAGAAAGATTCAGGGAATGCATGCACAATTTTTGCCACTGATTCACTGGAGGTGACAAAAAGAGTAGGAATTCAGAAAAATCACTCCAAATGCCAAAGCTTCTACCCATCTGATGTATTACACCAGGCTGGCCATATGTCCTCACTGAAGCCCAAGAGTGCTTCATGGCATGCCCTGGGGTCCTAATGCAGCAAGCATTCAGAGCCGGATGGAGCATACTGTACATCTGTGCTGTTCTTCCCTTTTTGTAAAGATGTTTAGAAGTAAGTGGTACACATCTGGATTTTATCATAATATGGGCCAATTTGTTCAACGGGTTTTTTTTGAAGCACTTCCAGAACTGGCTATTTATATATAGCTGGTGAAAAGATAAAGAAGAGTTGCAGATTGATAAGATAAAATGAGTTATTCTCATGGTAGATGATATATTCCAGTATCACAATGCTGGAAAATATCACTTAACTAATGAGTCTCGGGAGTTGCAGTTTCATTCATTCAGTCAAATATTTTCCTCAGCATTTTTTGGGGAAAAATCTTGCGCTGACCTTATCTCACCATGTCCACTACTCTTAGTTTAGATTCTCCTATTAGATCTTATAAAATTATGAAACCAGAGAGATCTAAATGATCTGACTGAAGGATCTAAATGACCTGACTGTCCAAAAAAGATTGCCTAATCCGTCTGTTTTTCTCATCTTTTGTCAACATTGTCCAACTTGTTTTTTAAGACCTCCAAAGATGAGAACTCCCTAAATAGAGTTATATGCTACTTCATGGTTTTTCTTAGGTTGGTTTTTTTTTGGTTTTTTTTTTTTTTTTTCACTGTTATTCAAAGCTATCAACCAGAGCCATGAAAAAAGCAACCCACATCTTTTTTACAACTTTTTCTATAATTAAAGGTATTTGTCATGTCTTCTCTCAGGTTTTACTTTATTTTGGATTTCTTTTTCTACTTAAGGTGGAGAAGCCCAATTTTATTCAGCCTTCTTTCACCTGTTTTCTTCTCTTATATTTATATTTGGCATTTTGTCCAGAGCTTCTCCACTTGGTCTACTTCTTTCTTGGAGTGTGGTGCCCAGGACTGAACAACTACTGCTGGACCTAAATAACCTAGAAAGATAGATTGCCATTGTGATTTTACTCTGACTGCACATCCTATTACATTGCATGCCTTTTTCAAAGCAGTGTGGCCCTGTTGATATGCAGCTTGAATGGCAAGGACAGCCTCTGTCTTTGCTGCAGAACTTTCCTCCCTTCTGTTCACTTTTTCAACACAAGATGAGAGTCATGTAGTTACCCCTATGAAATATTGCCCTGCTTTCTCAGACCTTCAGTTCTTCAGTTTGTCATTCTGAATCTCCTCCTCCTCCAGCACCTTGGCTGGAGGATAACCTGTTCTGGAAATATTTGTACTCCGTCATTCAGCAACTGCTTATGGCGGTGATAATGTTGATAATGATGCCTTTTTGTAGATTTATTCAAAATTTTTAAACTGGGGATGGAATTCCTTTTCTGTAGTTTACTCCTTCTTTTCTTTTTAATACTGCAACTGAAAATATCCTTGCACATCCTAAAAGTCAGATAGGTCTTCAGTTGAGCCTTTTGGGAGATAATATTGCAAAGCACTGCATCTTGGCAGGAAGCCTGCGCTCGAAGATGTTAGCCCATGACCTGTTCTGGGTTTTGGTGGTGAAGAGAGTGCTCTTTTTTAAGTGAAACATAATGTCATAGTTGTGTAAGTTATTGTCTGAATTTAGTGACATCCACATACGCAGCAGAGCTTCCAATGTTAATTCTGAAAACTAAGCTCATGGAAAGCTTCACTGGCACTATGACCACCTCAGGTTAGTTGCTTAAAATTAGATGCTGTAATATTTTTCCCTCTGTCCCCAATCATCCTGTGTCTGTTACTCATTTCATCTAGATTCAGCTGCTTAGGAGCTAAATTGTGTAGTTTAAGCTGGATATTTAAAATCACATTGCAACCAGGGGACCCTCATTCATCCTTTCTCAGCCACTGACCTCACTTTCAAATTAATTCTTCCCTGGGCAAGCTTCTTATGTTTTCTCAGGCATTTAAATAGCCTAGATGACTGAGACTGAAACTGTTAATGTTAGATGAGATTAATATAGATTTCCGTTCTAGGTTGTTTATATGTAAAGCCAGATAATTGTACTTCATGAGGACATTAAAGACTAAATGGTCCCACTGAATGCACTTCGTCAATTATGTATTTTAGAAATGTGGAGGTTAATCATAAAAGAAGGAAGGTATGAATCTTATACCTTTAGGCACACAAAGACTTTTTGTCTTCCTTTTGGATATGGTGCATGAAATGTAAATGAAAAGAAGGGCCTCCTGGTAAAATAAATAACTCATGCATTCTATTGTGTAAAGAAATTCTGTCCAATTAATAGAACAATATGATATGGCTCTACAGGCTGAAACAAGTTTTGCAACAGTATGTTAAGTGACCTTTATTGTCTTTTCTCTTTGTGGGATTCTTCAACTACTAAAATAAGATTAATACAGTGCAATTCAGCTTTAAGAAGCTTGCTTTTGTTTGCATGAGTTGAATTCTGTCATTTATTTTGTATGACAGAAGATTTTTTCATCTTTTTTTTTTTTTAAATCTGATTTAATATTTTTTAAATCAATGACTTGCAGGGAAAATAGGAAAAAAAGCAAGAGTAATTTATTGATGGTCAGGGAAGTGAGAAGAACGTGTGATATAAAAAAGGAGAAATAATGACATTAGAATCATTCCTGTTATTATATGTTCAGCACACACAGTTGTGAGAGTTCCTTGGTGTTGATACTGATTTGAAATAAAAGCTGTTTATTGAAAATCTGCAAACAAAAAGTGAGGTTTAACTGTTGTTTTACATGGAAAAATGCTGTGACAATTGAAAAGAGCTATGTAAATTCCAAAATTTATAATTGTCTTAGAATGTCATTATTCTGCCTAATAGGAGTTTGATTTTTCATTTTTATTATTTTTTTGAATAGTGGAAGATGATAAATGAGTTTCTGAAACTGGGAAATAAGCTATGCTTTTCATCAGATGTTGCATATGAAAATATGCTTTTGTGTATAATAAATATGTGAACATAACATCTGCTTATATCATGTTCACATGTGCTGAATAAGGTCATATGAGCAATCCCATCCCTATACCTTATCCATGTTTCTAGAATTCTCTTTTTTAGTTTATGGAATTCATCCTAGCCAATAGTGGATTCCAGCACAGAAACCAGAAACTTAAATAGGCAGAAAAATAGAAGAACACTGATGGCATGGCATGCATATTTATGAAAATTATGATTAGGGGGATATTTCAGCTACAAAAATTGCAGCTTGATTCTTATTTACTGAAAACCTGCAGATTTTTTCTCCAGGTATCCTTGTATTAACACCTGAAGTGAACAGTTCACAGCTGTAAAGTTGAAAGTCTTGCAGCCACTTTTCCACTTTCTCTTTTAGTAGGCTTTGTATTCAAGGGATATTAAGCCTATTCCAATCTATAAAAAATCTGTGTCCATATGAACAGTGAATATTCAAATCTGAGTAGTCAAATATCCAAACCAATCTCTCTAATTTGGAAAAATTGACCTCTGTGTAATGCATAACCCTTATAAGACTTAGTTCAGGGTACTCTAAATATCAGATTTTTTTCCCCCTCTTCCTATCTTCCCCAGGAATTTTGAAATTAATATTTCCTCTACTTCCAGTCTGTTACATCTCATGAGACAGTCTTTGGCTTCTGTGCCATGAATCTATGGTATACCATGTGAATAATCTGGGAGCAGAAATGTAACATCAACACATTAGGCTACAATAAATTGTTGAAACATGTAATATTGGGTTGGTTTCTTGATCTTTCTTAGGTCAGCAAAAGTGCTCTTCACTTTCTGTGTTTATATTTCTGCCCTGATGTTTTCTCTGTTCAGAATTCCTTATTCCTTCAATTCCTTTCCCCCTTTGAGAAAAAAAGTTTCACAGCTGGGATAGCAAAAGCTTCAGGCACTCTGTATGAACATCTGGGAAACTTGACAGTAAAGTGTCAAGAAGTTCAGCAGCCAAGTAGCTTACTAAGTCCTTTGCATTGCAATTGCTGGTTTATCTCTGTCCTTGGATACCGATATCAAGTGAGTAATTTTAAAGAGAATTAGTAGAAGTATCATCATGGAAGTATTTGCTCATCCTTTCTATCACTTTATCGAGTTCAGCAAAGGGTTGGAAGAGATTCAGAATAAACACTGTAAAAGGAGACTTTCTGGTCTGTGTTATGCCCATCTGATTCTGACCTCAGGCCTCATGTAGCAGTGGCACCAAGCACACAATTGATCCTCAGCTGCTCTTCATTTCCCCACAGAGATTTGGGATAATCTTTCGCTGGAACTGAAACCCTGAAGCCTAGTATTTCTAATTTTTACGTTTGTCTCCTTCTATATCTTTACCTGATTTGAACAACTACTTCCATCAGAATCATTACTTCCCATAGACATTTCCATTGCTTAGTTTATCTCAGTAATCAATCTAGGTTTACTACCTTACAAAAAAGTAACAGACTCTGAGGGCTTAAACGTTTTCTGAGTTGCTTGTCTTAGTACATTATATGAATAAAACCAAGCAAAACATAGGAAAAGCACAAGGCACAGAAGATTCTTTCCTAATTATCTTCGGTCACACAACACTGCCGCCAGCATGGCAAAGTGTTTGAATGAGAATTTATAGATGAAGAACACCTGCTTATAGCTAAACTAGAGTAGGACAGGAAAACATTTGCTATAATGTGATCCCAGGAAGATTGTCTGTAGGTTTATTTACTTATTTTCTGATTTTTGCAGGTATTTTCACATTACCTTTCCATCAGGTAAGGCAATGTACTGCAATAGGCTGCCCCGAGAAGTTATGCATGCCTCATCCCTGGACTGGTTCAAGGTCAGGCTGAATGTGAAGAAACCTGGTCTAGTCAAAGGTGTCTATGCCCATGGCAGGGGAGTTGGAAATAGATGATCTTTAATGTTCCTTCCAACCCAAGCTATTCTATAATTCTATGATTCTGAAATTCGGGTAACATGGTTGCTATCATGTAACAAAACAGAAGTGATCATCACATGTGATTAAAAATCAAACTATGACTATTTTGGATGATAAAGAGGTAAAATTGGAAAGTCTACACGGGAAGAATGCAAGAGTGTTGTAGAAACACCAGCAGGGAAGAAGGCAGATCAAACCACAGAAATGGCAGCTGAGCAGCATGTCCAAGCTTCATGAAGATTATGCTTCACTGTAATCTGACTTGGGTTAGGTATTTGTTAAAGCTTACACAATGCTGCAAGGATGCACGCTTGATTTAGCATGATTTGTATCCTTTGGTAGAATAATTTCTCCACAAAGCAACTGTTATTGAATCTGTTTTCCATAAAATCAAAGCTATGCAAGAAAATTCAAGTACTTCTGTCAGGGCCCTGAGGAGTCTGACAGGTCATGCCCACCCTTTGGGACTTCCTCAACCCTACTCACACTCCAGGACCTGACTTCAGCCCCCAAGCTCCGTTTTCAACCCCTTGAGGCCGTCAGCCCCTTCCCCAGTGGCACAGTGGCAGGGCCAGTCTCCACTCCAGTTCTACACAGCCCTTCCTATACCCATGGAGTTACCTTGTGCCTGAGGCTGTGCTGCTGCTGGTCCAGAGGTCCCCTGCTGCCCCCCAGTCGTCATGCTGCTGCCACCCCTTACTGCACCCTGCCAATCTGACCTATTATCATCCAGAAAATAGATTCCCTTCAACCTCTCCATACCCTGAAATACAATACCTGAGAACATCTAATGCCTTCAAGTGTGGTAATGCCTGTGCTCTTCATTGCTCAGATCTAGAGATTCGGAACCTTTAAATGACCCCCAAATGCACCTTTCAAGACTAATAATCCACAGTAAGTAAAAATACCCTTCTCTCTATTACACAGTTAGATAATTGCAAGCAAAGATTGAAAACATTACCTTAACTCTTACATATGTATATTTTTTTCATTGGTGTTCTTTTTAATGGTTTCCAGAAAATAAGGTAAAAGTAACAGTACAGACAATAAATAGCTTTTTAATTTTGATAATTATAGATAAACGTAATTATGCTAAGTTGTATACCTATTTGGAGTGGTACATCGGGAGTATTGCAAGTACTGCTAACTACAGTGAAATTATAAAGGAAAAACTAAATAAGGGTATAAAGAAACTCTGAATGTGCACATTATGCTATTAGTATGAATGGCTAAATAACAGGATATTTTAGAGGTAGAGAAAATAACACAGATTTATTGACATATGTCATTCAAAGAGTAGTAGTCTCATTTACATGAATATGAGTATTCACTGAGATTAAATGGCAGCATTCCAGGAATTATATTTTATGCAGTGAACAGAGTACCTGCTTGCAATAAGAAATGATCTACAATATATTTCACAAGTACTGGTAAATTATGGTGAGTTTGTTTGGGTTTTTTCACCCACCACAACATATGGGTATGCTTATTGTTAAAAGTCTGTCAACCACTTATTAGTTTGAACTTTAAAAATATAAAATTGCGCATCAAAGCTTCCTGAAAACTGTCCTGATTATATTAACTCCTATAAAACCTGCAACTGGATTCACATTCTGCACTTTCTCTGGCCTCTACTAAGAAACAGGCTTTCTTTCATCCCTCTTATAAATACCTGATGTAAACTTCCCAGCTTATCAGGAATGCTGATAGATTGAGGTGCATCAGAGAAGAGATGCAGCTTTTATGCTTCTAGGAGATTGTAGGGGAAAAGATAGTTACTGCATCTGTCTGTTCCATACCTGCAAATCTCCAGCTCAGACGTGGTCACCCGTAGATGTGGCTGTACATCGGCTATCAACAGGGCTGAAACAAGCCTACTTTTACATCTCTGCCAGTAGTCCATTAGTGCACATACAATATTTTGCTCCTTTATTTTTACAGTTTGAGTTTGCTTTTGGAAAAAGTCCTTAGCTATGTCTTATAGACTGTTCTTAACAGTATACTTAATTCCTATCTCTAAAGCAAATGGTGAAGCATTTTGCTAATATTTCTTCTTTTTACAGCTTTTTAAGTTCTATTTTAACAATTCTAATAACTTTTTCTTTATTTTTTTCCAAGCTTCACACTAAAGAGTCCTCCATCTGAGTTATGCTCCTTCGTCATGGAATTCACACCCCACCTCCTCCGCTGACGCAAACTTTGGAGAACAGCTCTATGGAAGATAACCTAAGTGCTGTCTCTAAAGCTAAGAGTGCTGTTCTTGCTTGTTATTGTAATTCTGATATACATATCTTCCTTTCCTCATTTGTTATATCCTAATGCCATTAGGACAAGCCTGCAACGATTTTAAAAGCTGGCTGCAGAGCCTCTTTGACGTCATTGCAGAAAGGTCTTGACTGCAAACCCTGCATATACTGTCTGTGATATAGTGTATAAAAATCCATGTCAGTGCTGGCTCTCAGGGAGCACTGGAAATGATTCAACTGTCTGGAATGGGCAGATGGCTGCTATCAAAGTTTTATTATCACCATCATTATTATTCCAGTGGTTTGTGACACATACTGAACTTTCATACTGGTGTTAAGGCTTAAGTATTTGAGCAGCCGTTTCTGAAATTCAAGTCCCTCAAATCCCTTCCAATCTGACTCAGAAAAGCAGAAGGAAGTTTAAAGCTAATTAGACAGATTGCTTGGTTGCACTCCCAGCTTTCAGAATAATTATCTCAAAATTCTTGTTCTCATGTAAACGCAACTGTTAACTATTTTTAATTGCCTTGATTTACTGCAGAACTTACATTCAGTGCATGTTGAATGTTCAGCAGAGTGGAAAGAAAAGTTCAGTTCGTTAAGAGTGCATATGGATTGGATTGTGTATCACAGCCTCTTTCTGGAAAAGCTACTAGATACTGCCTGATGGAGGCATCCTTTATAACTAAGCATGGTGAGGGATATAGGATTAATTGATGCAGGTTTCTTTTAAACAACCAAATTTACAACATCAATAGATTTGGCTGGAATTTGTAAAAGTAGCGCTTTGTTTTTATCTCGTAACTGCTGCCTGCATTGTGTTGGGTACCTGGGCATTTCATCTCTTGTGATATTCTCGTGATGTATCAGCAGATGGCTGAGGATTTTTCTGGGTCATCATGGTAGCAGCTCAGACTGGGTTATATTCACTTTTTGTCACTGGTTTGTTCTTGTCTTTAGTTCTGTCTCCACTGCTGTCCTGTAGCTCACCAGCGTGACGTTTGCATAAACCACCACTGCTTGTTCTATTGCCTTTTTGTGATTTTATTTAGTCAACTGAATACAGTGGCGCTGGTTTTTGGATTCTTTGTTTGGGTCAAATTTCCTGTTCAACTTGATGTGTTTTTCACTCTGCAACTGGCTTGTCAGCAGAGGTTCCATCAGCAGAGATATGATTCATTGGCATATTAATTTCCATTTCCAAGAGGGCACGTTGTGGTTGGCCAGGATTGCTAGGCAGACATCTTGTTTTGACTTCATGATCAACCTCTTTTCCCCCCAGTTAGTGATGTTCTAGGCAAGGTATGCAGCCGCAAGATTTTGTTTATTGATTAAGAGCCAGCTTGTACCATCTATTCTTTCTTCTGTACAGTTTTGTATCCAGATAACAGGAATTATATGGGTTATTTCACTAATCTTTCTCTATGCTACAGTTGTGGAAAGGTGCATTGCAAATAAAAGTCTATTTCTGTAGAGGGATAGAAGGGAGAAGGGAGAAGGAAGGAAGCTGTATTACCTGACTGACTAGAGCTGCTGTACTCTGAATTCAGCACGTTCACTTACAAATGATAACGAATGAATCCTGGGCGTTGATTGCTGCCAGTGCCAAGAAGCTGCAGCTTGTAGAGGTCAGCTTCTGATGATGTAGTTTTGAGAAATATGAACAGAGCCAGTCTGAGCTCCAGAAAATCAATCATAGAAAAATGGCTTCCAGTTTGTAACCATCAGAAGAAGTGGCAGCAGTGGGACACTATGGATCATTTCCCCACTGCTTGTCAATTGAGTGTCTTTTCCAGTTTGTACTGCATCACCTGTAACCAAAAACAGCTGAGTTGCTAGAATGTTCATGTACGGAAGGACTAGTTGCCACAGATATTTCTTTTTCCTCTGTCATAACCCCCTGGAAGGTTACTTCTCTTCATATCTGGCTTCTGGCAAAATCAGCTGTGTTACTCTCAGCAATGCCAGAGCTCATATCCTTCTGTGGTTCAGGGAAACTCACTGTGTCTCAGCTTGTTCCTCTCCTTCACTGCCTACAAAGCATGGCCTGTGAACGTCACAGGCATCGCAAATCTCAGACTGGAAAGGAAAGGTAAGTAAGTGTTACATGCTATTCCAAACGTGACTGCTCTCAGGGTATCACTGAATGTGTCTTATCATGTTACATTTTAGGGAATGGGATCTCCTGAGAGATTGAAAATAACATAATCACCTAAAGAAGGCAAGTTTAGTGAGCTTATGTCTGTGCTGGTTTTAGTTAATTTCCCTAGCAACCTTGAGCAGTCTGTCCAGGAAGCTGTGTCTGTATCGCCTGAAGTTTTTTCTTAAACTCTACTCCCATTGATAACAGGCAAAAAAAATTCTTTGCTGACATCTCTCATATACATTCTCTTCCACCAATAATTAACATGACAGATACTGACATACAGAGATAGTGTGGCTCATGTAGTTTAGTTTATACAGCGCTTAGAGTTGAATGGATGGCATACTAAGATATGCATCCTCTCTCCTGCCCCTACACCTAAGATACCCAGCCTGACTTAATCACATCTCTACTGCCACAGCTTCTAGGATTATGCAAGCATAAGCTGCATGTCAGATGTGTACCTGACTTTGTTTTCAGAGGAAAATGCAGCTGCAAGAAGATTTTAAATCAAAGGCAGTTAAGGATGAGATGAAACTGCATAAGAATTGACTTAAAGGATAAATGAACTCAAGTTGTGTAATGCTGCCACTGTCTTGCTAACCACACCTAAGCTGGTTCCCTAGCAACTAGTTAGGAAAACTCCTTGCCCATTTCTGGGACAAATGGCTTTTGACACACATTCATAGGATCTGCTTTCCACACCCTCCAAGCTGCATGCCCAAATGCTTTTATGATCAAGACCACAGACATGCATATGTTGCAGAGGGTGATCCAGAGGAGACTTTCACAAGCAAGGCATGATGTTAACTCCTGAGAGGTCACATCACTGCATCCTAGGGCTGTCTCTGATGTGCTGCTGAGTCCCACAGCAGGCTGACAGTATCTGACTTGACGGCTCCTTCTGGTCCATGTCCCCCATAGCAAGGGATATGATTGCCAGAACTGTGCTGCCCTTAGTCACGGGAAAGCCAGACTGAGTCAGCCCATAGACAGGATCTGGTCTGGCAGGAGTAGCTACCCCTCCTAGAGGAAAGAGATATTCCAGTGAATGGAGGAATGAAAGAAGAGGAAATTCTTTTCTGCAGAGGTCATATCTGTCCCAGGCAGGTTACCCAGTAGCCTTGCTGTATCCAGTAAGTGGTACCACTGTGTGGAACTCAGTCAGTGGACTGTTTCTTGACCATCTCCAGACTGCTATGGTTGGCTGGAATGAGGACAGACATTCAGATTAATCCACCTGTGAGCCTGGAGTCTACATGGTCTGAGCTAATTGTACTCTTGAAATAAGTTTGGCCCTGATCAAAAGGAAATAAAGTAGTCTGCATATTTTACTATAGGATTAGAATCAGAGAAATCTGAAAAAAAAAAAAAAAAAAAGCCCAGACCATTTTAAAAATTATGTTTGGATTTTTTTTTTTTTTTTTTCATGGAAATCCTTACAGAGTGCTTCTTCCTTATTACTTTAGAAAAGATTGGCACTTGACCTATTTTCTTCTCAGGTTTAGCTACTTACAGCATTTTCTGTACCTTTGGAGAACATGACAGCTGCAGACAAGAAGGAAAAAGCATTAGCCTCATAAAATTACAATATGATCTCTGAGTTTGGCCAGTGACTATAATCTAAAAGCCACAACAGCCAGGACACAGGGTCACTTGTGAGAGACTCTAAATATTCTCAGGCCTATTCTTAGGAAAAAAAGCATTCCTTTATGAACAATGAAGATTGTTCATGCATATGTGTGCGTGGTTTAGTAGTCCAGAATCAGACGTGTCACAGGTGAGGTAGTCTTTTAGGGAAGGGGTAAGGAGGGCAGGACAAGGAAGGAAACAATGAAGAACTCAGGAAGGTGGAAAACACTTGTTTTCTTTAACAAAATAGTAGATTTTTAAGTTAAGGGTTGGTATTTCATAGGTATCTCATTGCATGGATGTGTAACAGTATTTTTGCACAGTCTTAGACATATGTCCTTACATACTTCTAAAACCCTGCAAAACAAACAATGGGATTTTAACTTATTTGATTCGCTGGAGCTCTACTATTGAAAGAACCCTGAAGGCCAAGAAATGACCTGGCATTTGAAAGAGATACTTGCTGCAGTACCCAAAAGGAATACTTTCATCAGTTGCTGTTCAGTTACAATTTAAAAGTATGGAAGGAAAAAAAAAAATAAAAAGTCAGAAATGACTGTGAAATACAGTATTTAGATATAGTTAGACTTGGCTACCTTTGTTTCCTGGTTGTCTGTATTCTACACAGAATACTATGGCCAGAACAAGCTACTGTAGATGTGAGAAGAAAATATACATAATCCTGATCTAAAGCATATGTCTCAACCACTCCATCTTTCTTCAGAATTCAGCCAGTGGTAACACATTAAAACACTTGTGAGTCCATTCAGCACAATTCTGCATTACATATGTAGCTGGCCTATTCATCAAAATTCATGAATAGTAGTGTCTTAAACTTGCCTATTAGAAGGATTTTTTTGTTTGGATAGTTCAGACAGGTCCATAAAAGCCACCAGTGTTTTATATTCCAGATCCAACTCTCCAACAATAAAGATCCTTAAAATTACATATACAAAGAAATAAACTAAGTGCTGTAATATAAAGAAAGCTGTAAAAGCCTTACACTGTATTCTTAAACTGCCATCTTAATCACTCTCTATATGTATATGTGCACTGGCTGAATTAGGGCAGGTCTTATATTTCGTGGTTAGAATTCCAGTAAAAGTGGAGCATGATATTCAAATATTTTCCTCTTCATTGAAGACTTTATACATAGCCTCAAAATTAATAATTTCTGGTAAGATTTTTTTTGAAGAATAGTAACATGAACAAGTGCTTAAACTAGGCTAGTAGTATATACATATTAGACTGCCAATAATCCTTCTGGCTAATCTATATCTTTTATCATTTTCACCCGAGAAGAGGTATTTTTCTCTTCATTTCTCATGGAAGGTTTAATGTTGGATTTATACATTCTACAATAGACTTGACTTACATGTGCAGGCTATAAATGATACTTTTTGAAGGTGAATTCTGCAACTACCTACAGACTTTAGCAAAATCTGTAGGCTAGAAAATGCAGCAATGAGTCGTCAGCACTGGTATTTCTGTATGTTTTTACTTTTTATATTTTATTTTTTCAGGTTCCCTACATTTTGACTTGAGCATTTCCTACTTTTTTTTTTTTTTTTCTTTTATTGATAACCCATAGTTTGACCAACTTTTGGGAAGTTACACAGAAGTTAGTGAGGGATTTTGATCTTCAGGCATTACTGGAAAGGAAGATGTGCAGTGTTTTGCATAGCAGTAGCAGTTGATGCTTGGACAATGAGTGGAAACTTGCTGAGAAGCAACTTTACTCTTTCTGTCCCCTGTGAAACATGATGACAAGTGCCTAAGAGCATCTTCATGGATCAGTTAAATTTCTGGTGCTTCCCATGTGACATAGGTTATCTCAGCCCTTCCTTATTTATGAGGCCTACACTTTGTATGTCCTCTGTGTTTTTACATTTTCTGTCAGTTACACTGTAATGTTCCTGCATTTATTGCTGCTTTAAACTAGTCAAACCCTGTAGCACTGCAAGCGATACAGGAATAATGGTGTGGTGCTTAGTGTGCGCCAATTTCTTGGGCACTTACCCAGCATCTCAGGCAGGCCTAGGGGTTGTGTTCAAATTCTTCACCTCTTCAGCTGCATGAAGAGCACTGCCTGAGCTCCTGCTTTTCATGGTGGTAGCTTTGCAGGGGCAGTTACAGTGGTTTACAACAGTAGGTGCCCAAGGCCTGTGTTCCAGGTGTTCCTTCAGACAGGTAACTTGAATGTGACATGTAGTATTCCCTGAGTGTCTGCAATTTGCTTTTTGACTTATCAATGTAACTTGTGATTTTCAATTAATAAACTCTGGACTCTAGTAGCATAATGCATGTTCCATTCAGCCTCTTCTTTGCTGGGATCATGGTAACCCCTTGTAGAAGAGGAAGTGGGAGGCTAGGAGTGGTGACTTCTGTAACTGTCCGAGTGCCAAATGTGATGCAAAGATACTTTAAGAATATCTGCGAACTGGACTTAAAGAAATGATGACTTTGCAGGTATCTACTTAGAAGCACAGCTAAAAGCACATTGTTCCAAGTGGGGGAGTCCTAAAAGAAATGTGCTCTTAGATTTATTTTCATATGATATTATCTGATTAACCAGAATAGGCTAAAGGAGAAAAAAAACCATTTGTCATATGATATTATCTGATTAACCAGAATAGGCTAAAGGAGAAAAAAGCATTTTGTAGTTTAACTTTAGCTGGCAGCTAGGCATCATACAGTTTTTAGTTCACTCCTCCATTGTGGGATAGGAGACAGAAATGGAAGTGTAAAAATGAGAGAATTTGTGTGTTCAATAGATAAAACAAAAGCCATGCATGCAGCCAAATCAAAACAATTAATTCACCACTTCCTATCAGCAGGCAGGTGTTCAGCTGTCTCTAACAAAGCAGGGATCCATCACATATAACAGTTACTTGGAAAGACAAACACCACCACTATGAATGTCCCCAAGTCATCTTCTTTCCCCAGATTATACTGCTGAGCATGATGTTGCATGATATGGAATGTCCTTTTGGGCAGTTGGGATCAACTGTGCTGATTGTTTCCCATCCCAAATTCCCGTGCACCCCTAGCCTACTCAGTGTTAGGGTGGTGTGAGGAGTGGAGAAGGCTCTGTGTAAGGACTGCTCATCAGTAATTAAACATCCCTCTATTATAAGAACAATGTTAGCACTGGGATAAGGAGAAAAGACCCATCATTTTTACAGCTACATGAAACAAAAGATAATCCCAAATGCCTTCATGCAAACATAAAATATTAGAAAAGCCTGGTCTTCCTGTAAATACATTTCTTGTTGTAGCCAGAGAACATGCTAGGTGTCTCTGAGTTTTGTCACCTTACGAATATCTGGAGCTTTTCCCTTCTCACAGCTCTTCTTCCCCATTCCCACTGTCTGTGGGAGTTCTCACTGCCCTGTTTTCTATGCCCTGCCTTATCACTTCTAGGCTTTGAGTGTGAATGAATCTTTGACTGACCTTCCTCATACCTTTTGCTATGCCGTATAGCTCTGTCAGGTCTGAAGTGGTTTATAGATTTTATTTGTTTACATCGCTCCAATGTGAAGATTAGTGTGTGAAAGTTCTCAGAGTGCCTTGAGTGAATGCAGGAGTTCAGCTCCTCCTTCAGGATGTTTTATAATTTATGTATTTTGGATGAAAAAAAGTGTTTTGTTTTGTTTTGTTTTGTTTTCTGGTAGGCTATCTGGGAAAGTCTTACTTTCTCACAGTAAATATTAGAGTACCTTTCATTTTTGATCAGTGGGGAAGCGTAATGACAGGTCTATAGATTCTGTTGTGTGCAGTAAACTCAGTCTGAAGCTCATACCCTGTCCATCACATTGTTATTACCAGGCATAAATTTAAATAATATATAACTGTTTCAAATAAGTTGCAGAGTTATAATTTTGCTTTTCTTTTCTATATCATCTGGGATCCATCAAATTATTATACATCTAGCTAGATGTAAAATACATTTATGTACTTAGTGCCTGTATTTTCCGTTTCTGTGAATTGTTGGTGTTCTATTGTCTCCTTGTTTCAAATAGAAAAAAATTAATACTCTATATTTGGATTGTATGGACAGCTGAGTTTGGTAACTTGCATCATACTAACCAAATGTCTATTATGGAATTGTGTTGCATTTTAAAATGTGAATCTATTATTACTTTGAGTCATTATGAGAAGCAGCAGGTAGTGTAACTACTAAATAGTAAATAGATATTTGAACACAAATTAACATTATTCTGTTTATCTGTTAGTTGAAAGGAATTATATTTATGCTTACAAATATACCATCAGTAGTTTTAATGTTATGGTTCAATTATGACTTCTTATAATTTTTTTTTTTTCAAATTAGAGGAGCTAATTTGAGAGAAGAATTTGTCTCAGAAGCTGAACCAGATGGCAGTCAGGCCAACAGGGACATGTACTCCTTCAGTTTGCCTGCCCTCCTTCAGATTGAAAGCAGTACTTCAACACTAGTAGTGCCAACTTCCATGACCTCAGTATTCAATGATGTTTTTCTTAACAGTCTTACCATTTTTAAAAACCCACATTTTTTTGAAGCCCTGCTTATAATTTTGGAATAGCTGAGTTTAGCAAAATGGATTTTCACCAGGGACAATTAGTATAGAAGGTGTCTGAAGTCCAAGTTGTTCTCAGACTATAGGAAAGGCTTTCTTGCTTTCTGCTCCTTAAAATGCTTAACACACTGACAGTCTTTCCTAAAACAGGTCAAGTCTTTTCCAAGTTTCCTGAGTTTTGGTGAGGTTAAGGGATTTAAAAAAATTCTCTCCCGCTGCCTGCAGTACCAAGTATTCTACTTGTCCTTGTGTTCATGAGACAATCCCGATTCTGTCAGTGCTGGTGCAAGAGTCGTGCCTTTCACTGATTTTGAGCTTCATGAAGCAATGCTCTGCCTTCTGTGTGTCATCAACTATGAGGCTGATAACACTGTTTCAGAACAGTGTAGTAATGAATCTTATGTAGCTTCATAATATGGGATGGTGTTGGCCATTGAGAAGAATATGCAGTTTAGGAGATTCTTACATGTGCTTGGCAGGCAGAATCTCAACTCCTAAAGGCAGTTTGCTGTGGAGTCACATGCCATTTGTGCAGTTATATGCTTGTTGACAAATGTGACATAAAGAAATTTAGGAGGAAAAGGAAACCACGTTTTCTTAAAATGTTTTAGATCACTTTGTGGTCTAACCACATGCTCAAAAACTTCCTGAGCTGGAAACAGTCTCCAGATGACCTACAGGCTTTAAAACTTACCAAAACAAAAAGCTCTCTACCACAAAAGCATTCCAATGGTCATACTCTGGTAGAAAACAGTTTCTCATCCTGCATTTTAATACTGAAAAATGTTCTGTTTCCTTGTTACCTTTTATTCTTCTGCATAAAATATAAGTGTTATAGTTTAACATAGCTTTTGGCTTATGGGATAGCTTTGTACACACAGCAATAAATTGGGGTGTACTATAAAACTTCAGTAACTTGCCAAATTATCTCAAATGTCAGCCATGCACGACTGTTTTTCTTGGCATCAATTTCAATAGCATTTAAACTGCAGAATGCACATTTCTAGCATCTCTTTTGTAGAAATAGCAATTTCACTGGAAAACTGTAATCCATTGGGAATCTGGGGAATAATTAACCACCATGTCCAACAGTAATTTCAATTTAACAATGTAATTTATCCATTATTTCAGTGGGGCTTTGAGCTAGAGGATTTATCACTGAGGCTAACACGGATAGAGTCCTTTTTCTGGTGTTTAACCTGCATGCTTGCTTTTACAAGTTCCTACACTGTGTAAGCATCTAAAGTTCCATTATGAAAGATACCACTGTACATTTTCTTGGGATTTTGGGCTTCTTTGAACGCACTGAATTGCAAAGGTTATGTTTCTCCTTTATATGGTTGTGTCTATATTGTAGTTGGATATAAATGTACCTCAGTTTTGGCTTTAAACCATATTCACTGGGACTGATAATCTAGAGCTCTGCAAAGCCTGCATAAGCTGCTGAAGAAACTGTGCTCTACACTCTGATGGCTGCATTATTATCACTACTGAAAGTACTTGGTCTATATATGCATTTTGGGAGTGTTCCCATGAACTGTTCACACCTTTTATTGCAGGGTAATATACTCTCAACTAGTTAAATGTTTACTGAAATTCAAGCTAACATTTAGAGCCTGATTCTTCATCTAGTCCTTTCAGTCCTATCTTGGCAGTCCAGAGGGACCCTAAACGGGATCTGACTTAGCTTGTATGAACCTACACAATATTGAAGCAGGAGTAAATTATTGAATTTTAAGGCTTCTTATCTTAGTATCATAAAAAAAAAAAAATCTCTGCTTACAAGTATAATTTTGCAGCTTATGTGAGAATCTGTAAGCTTAAGTAGGCACAGGCCTTCAAGAATTTTGGTCATAGTCAATAATGAACTGCAACCTTTCCCCCCCCTCTTTCCCACTAAGCAGCTGGTCTTATCTCTTCTTAACTAGAAAGATAAATGTAGGACATTATTCAATCCAGGTCCTCCAATCACAAGTTGCACTGTATAATGAGAGTATTTTTCACCAGCCGATCTGGATTCATTCTGAAAGTCTTCCTCTCCTGGTCAATAAACATTGTCATTTTGAAGGCTTTATCTTTATATGTTTCAAAGGTCCCTACTTACCTCAGTTTTATATGTAGCTTCATTTTTGCTCATAAAAGTTAATTTTTTTTTTACAAAAGCTGGAAGTTAAACAGCTCAACAGACCAACTTCTGTGAAGATGAATATCAATGATTTAAAATAAAATGCATGAGGGACCTCAGGGTCAAAAAAGAAACCAGCTAACTGCATTTCAATGTTCTTCAAACTGTCAACTTCCCAAAATTAGATTGATGGTGAAGGTAGAAACCTGTCGAATTCAAAAACACTGGTAGCATGCTTTTTAATTATTTGTGACTACTCTGTATTCCTCAGAAAAAGTCTGTAGACTGCCAGCATTGGATAACATGGTATTAGAACTCAGACTGAGAGGTCTGGTTCTTGCAGTCCATTTTGATTCAACAGGAGTCATTCCCTGCTTCTTATTAGTCATATGGCCCTGTCTTTGTTTAAGCTTACAGACCTATAGAACTGGAGTACTTAGCTACCCCCTTCCAAGAGATGTTGTAAAGCATCTTTATTAGAGAAACACAGGCATCTTTCAGAGTAAAAGGCTAAATACAAATCAAGTAAATGTGATCTACTTAATAAAGCAAGTAAAACTGAACTCAAGGTCTGAAAATATTTAGTGGTGGGAAATTGTACCCGACGCATGTAGCTCTATCATTTGCAATTCTGAAAGATGAAGTATGTGCTGTAATTATTCTTTTAGTGGCTTTTACTAGCAAAACACTGTTGAACAGTTTCTGAAATATCATTTATTTCTTTTATGAAGCAACATATGTGATCAAAATATTGCCCCAACTGTGGGAGCTATATTCATCACATTTCTGCACTATATTTTGTTTCCTAGAGCTTTATATCAGTTCTCACTAGCTGTACTGTTATGTTCACTAAAAGTTGGACTACAATAAAACCTTGTGAAAGAGCATGCCTACAGTACATGCTTACGCCTATGGCATGAGTTCCTGCTTTCTGTTCCCAGCCTCCCTGATTTTCAGATCTATTGCACATAACACCTCTGTGGTTCTGCTGACGTCTTTGCCTGATCTTTGTGGTGTTTTTTATACACTTTGTCATAGCTGAACACAATAGAAGTTTGTGTTGGGTTAGAATTATGTGTACAATTAACTGTTCTCTTGAACAAGATAAACTGTACTGATTATTTCTATGTAAAGATAAATCACTATAAGCAATTCCTGATTCTTTGTACTGTGAAACACATCAGCTTGAATACTCAGACAAAATAGAGCAAGAAATCATGTCCACTTTCTCAATTTCCTTTTTTTTTTTTTTTTTTCTAAATGAAAACTGTGGTAGAGTCAATAAGAGGCTACCTTTTAAAACTTGATCTGTTTAGATATTATTTTCCTAGGCACATTCTTTGTTATTTGGTAATGAATGGGGCAAGTGTATTGGCAGCAATCCATTTTGCCACATCAGTTTTATTAAGAATTTCTGTTCCAACTATTTTGCCTCAATGCTACAAGTTCACATTTTCTACACAGAAATCTATAGAGCGTTACACTTTGATGTTTTTATCTCATCATAGAAAGTTTATGATAGAAAGTGTATATCTTTCTTCATAGTCATTATTTGGAATATGAATTGCCTAATGCGAACAAATAGGATCTTTGGAAAACTGTTAGTTCCATTCTAAACATTTTATACTGTGAGATTTATGTGCCCTTGTGTCATTTTTTCTATCTTTGACAAAGCAGTGGTTCAGGTTTAGTGCTTATTTCCTTTGAAAACTGACAATCAGTACGTATTTTTTTTGTATTGCCTTTGTACTGTGTAAATCAAATATCCTTGAACACTGTTCCTTTCTCTCATTTTGACTTATTTCCTGTGCTCGGGATTTTTATAGTATGTAAAATGTGAAGCAGATATGCAACATATAGGGAGTTTTGGCGTCACTCAAAATAGAGGCTATAGAGTGACTGATACAGAGCTTACATTCCTTGATATAAAAGTCTCAATTTGCTATTTGCTGTTTCCTTTCATATGCGTATTACTTTTTCACACTATTCATATTCATACCAAGGAATTTCAAATGAAAAAAATCATAATTTATCTTCTCTCCCATTTTTCTACAATGTGATCAAATGTGTTTTATCTCTCTTTATGTTGTCATTGATTTCAAAATATAATATAAAGTAGATAAAACCTGTTATTGAATGCACCACAGAAGTCTTGGGACTTCTGAAATATAACACATGCCCTTGAGTTCGCCAAGGGTCAGATACACTCCTGTGCAGTGGGTTAGCACAAATCTTATCACTGTATAAGTAAGTGCCTCATAAATCTTGAAAATAGGAATTTCTTTATGGGGCATAAATTTTGCCTAACTCAAAATACACATTATAGTGAATGTAGATGTCTGGAAAGGTCTTTGAACTTTGATTATAGTTAAGGAGTTGACAACAGTGCAGATACAGGCATTGCAATCCAGTCTTTATTATTCAGTGATCATGAAGTTCAAAAAGATACAGATGTGATTTACTAGGTTAGACATTAGGTGTTTCTGAGTACCTAGTGTAGGTTTGTAGCTGTGTGTAGCCAGGGTGAGTCACTCAACATTTACAGATATGAAAAATGTGCAATAATATGCATAAGAATATTTTCTTTATGCCTAGTATTGTGCAGATAATAATTAGTTAGTGCATTTGCAGCTTCATAAGGCGTAAGTAATACACAAAAGCAGCTCCTATGGGGTTCTTTCCTAAAGGAAAAGAAAGCTACACCTATTTTTGAATTTTATTTTTACCATGTCAGCCTTTTTAATCTTAAAGGGCTGGAATTCAAGTTGTGTTTATGGATTATGACTGATCGCTATCTCTAAAACTTGTATATCGCTGACTATGCAAACATAATTCTGATACTATGTTTCTAGAGAAACTGCTTGTGGAAGCAAGATTTAAAATTTGTTTTCCATTAGTATTTAAGCTTGAGTTTAAAATTTGCACTAATGAAATTCAGATGCATTATTGTAATTATAAGTTGAATATGGGAGGGTTACAAAGTAGGCTGAAAAATAAATGAAAAACTTCATGCAAGTATTCAGAGGAAATAGTTAGACACTACTTATCTGGACCTAACAGACAATATAGAAACAAAATTACACAAGGAAGCTCTCTCAGCTCTCATGGCTGCGTCCCATCAGGTCCCATGGACTTTTGTATGCCCCATTTGCTTAAGTCTTTCCTAACAACTTCTCAACTGAGGACAAGTTTGTTTCTCCAGAAATCAGTTCTTTAAAATCAAGATAAAGCACAGCCAGGTACTAGTATTAAGCCCTTTGATTTAATCTAATGGGACATTCTGATGATTTTTTCTTTTTTTTTTTTCATCAGAGCGATCCTGGAAGATGTTGAATATCCAAAATTCCTCTGGGAGATTCTTGGCATCTGGATTCTCAATACAGTTTTTGAGGATCAGCATCTCCAGAATTGCTCATGAATTTCATATATAAACTTGAGGAATGAACTTTTAGATATGGCATACATTTTGTTTGTTATTTTAGGCCACTTTATACTTAATCTGATCTTCAAGGTCAGTGTTCTTGTCTTTTTTTTAAGATAGATAAACAAATCTGTACCATTCTTTTACCAGTACATCACGTCTTAAAAGTATGCACAACAGAGACACAGTTTACATTACATCTGTTTCAACAGTTGTTTCTGATAGCCAATGGGAAAGGAGCATAGTGTTGTTCTCTGCCTGGATTTATGACTGTGCCTTCATCATTTCTGTTATTTGTTATTGCAGAAGTATCCTGGGAAAGTTTTTATCTGACTAGGGTAGGTGATGACACAGTGGTCAAACCAGTGAAAAAATGGCAATATTAATGTACAATTAGCAGGGTTTGCAAGCTGTAGTTTTCCCTCCATTCCACGTTTGTGTTCTTTGCCAAGAGCCTTCACACTAAAGGATATTCTTACAGTACTCTAAAATTCTCATGCTGGGCCTTTAACAGGAAGAAATAGTGATAGTTATCAGGCAATTTGCATATGTCTCACTACATTGATATTGTTTTTTTATTTGTGATCTTTTTTGGTATTGCTTTGTTAATCTCTCACTTTTCAGTCAGTCCATTTTGACTTTTGAGAGTTTTCCCATTGTCTGGATCCCATGGACCAAAAAAGTAAGCTAAAATCTTGGTCACTAAACAGAATCTCTGATGTGAAATGTAAAATTTTAGAAATTCCTAAATTGACAAAAAATCTGAAAAATTTCACGTTTAATTGCAATTCATTGTTTAAAATTGGTATTGTATGTAATATAATCACTTAAAATAGTGGTGGTACAAAAGAAGCCAAAATTACAAATTCAAGCTACATGCCTTCTTTAGAAGAGCCAGATAGAGATACCGAACCTCAAGAAACTGTAATGTGTAATTTGAGCTTTTTTTGCTATTGATATTCTGTAGTAATTTTTCCCTGGAAAGCTGATAATTTTTCATTATCTTTATTATTTTATCAGTAGAAGCATTTGCACAAGTTTGAGATGCTTTTTTTTTTTTTTTTTTGTGATTGATGAGCAAGAAAAGTTAAGCAAAATTCTCTATATTTACAAGGAGCTTCATTCTAACTGTGCAGCCTGCTTTTTTCCACATCTCTCAGCCATTTAAATGAAATTCTATGTATGTTAACAGGAGGTCATTTCTATGGGAGACTGTTGGGAAGAGCTGATGATCTAAACAGAAAGAAGAAAGAGGAGAAGAAATGCTAATGTCACCATTTTACTATGGAGTTATAAAGACACTGAAGTCACCGAAGATTAACCTGGTGACAGAGCCAGAAACTGAACCCTGTGACCCAGTCTCTGGTTCGGCAAAATAATACCATCTTTTAATAAGAAGCTTTGCCATAAGTGGCAGTGGGTGAGAGGCAGTAGAAACTTTACAACTTATTTATTTCTGTATGACAGCTTATACCTTACAACTGTAGCAACAATACTGAAATACATTTATAACCATTACACTGAATAAAGCTGTAGCCCCAGCCATAGTCTCTTTACCATTTAGGATCATCTTATTTCATTAAGAAACTTATATGACACAGCACTTTTACCCTTTCCTCCCCCCCCAAAAAAAGAAAAAAAGAATATTCCTTGTCCTGATCTGACAAAAGTAGTTAATGAAATACTGGCCCCTATTTCAAACTGTGAATTGGTTTACTTCTGTACTTTAGAAAGCCATCATTGTCGTGGAGTAACAAGAACTTCCATCTATTATTTGTAAGCTGCAGGAGGCTAAATAACCTATTGCATGATAAATAGCACACACACACAGAGAAATTCACATCTACTGGAAAAGAATTCATGCTTTGTCTGGAGTAAAATGAAGTCCCAGAGGTAATTTCTGTACTGTGTGGGAAATAATGTCTCCTGCAGGAAATCTATAGCCATGCTTGTTTAAAAGAAATGAAAAACATAGTGTTAAATGTTTTTAACAAAAACTTTCAATTGTTTCATGTTTTTCAGCTGACTCTTACCACTGCCAATTTATAGAAGTTATAAATACTGGACAAAGTTTTAGGTCAATTCATTGGAAATATTTAGACTAAGTTAAATATGTTATTTTGCTAACATTACAAAATGATTTATTGCATATGCATTTAATTTAAATCTGTTGCTAGTCTACACTGAAAATAATAGAGTTTATGTCAAAGTTTGTAAAAAACCATTTGAAAATAGCATTAGAAGATACCAGAAACAATTGTTCTTTCCGGTTTATAACTGACAACAAGAGTTGTCCAAGATATAACAGATTATTTGTCTATAGAAGGACCTTTTCAATGGGACTGTAAGCTATAGGTGTCGTGAACAAACAGGTAAAAGCAAGCATGTCACTAGAAATTGTGAGGCATCCATTCAGAACTTGTCCTCCTCATGTGACCCTGCTGTGGTCAGTCTGGAAGCTTCAAATTGATCAGACGTGGTAATAGTTACACAGTCCCTTGCTTGGTGTTTCCTATAGAAACTATCATTGGCATGCTAAGCCTAATGAATTTTCTTATAAGCTATGTTAAATTTACAACACAGCCAAGCATCATTCTCATCTATATAGAAAACTGGAAACTCTGAAAGTTTCCAGTTTCTACAAATTTTCTTTAATCAGAACCAAGCATAATGATTTTTTTTTGCTTTTTTTTTTCTGGAAAGAATGTATTGTGGTTTCCCAACCTGACTGCTGTCTGAAAAAAAAAAAATTGGAAATAATCCATGTTGACATGTCCTTTTCTCTGCTTATCCCAGAGTCCTTAGCACAGTTTTGGGGAGGTGAATCAAGCCTCACTCTCTTACCTTTCTTGTCCATTCCTTTTCAGCTGTCCTTCCATTCTTAGGCGCCAGATATTTCTTTTTGTTTTAGGAGATTATCATCAGGTGCACAATTTCTCTTTCGCTTTAACTTCCCTTTCAGTAAAAGGAGCATAAAACCAGCTTGCCTATTCCACAGCAGCTGTGAGCCAGAGCTCATGCTTATAAAGCATATTAAGCTTGGTACAAGCTAATGTCAGATAAGGATAGGTCAGTGATTGCTATTTCTTTGGATTAATTGGTAATAGGAATAATTGAAGGTGAATTAAAAATTCAACCCTTGAGACTTATGTAGATTTGAGGAGCTGTATCATTGCTGTCCACTGACTCTTTCTGCTGAGGTGAATTTTATCCCTGAAGAAAAAACCTTAATTCCATCAATAACACTGAAGAAAAATCCTGTAATATGTGGGGGTGGGAGGTCAGGGGGGAAAGTCCTACATGTCCTTTAGATCTTCTGTCCCTTTCTTCTCAAGTCTGAATCCAGTTTTCCTTTGTATGAGGCTGCCATTAAGATATGAAAAGCTCAACACTTATGGTCTTGCTGTGCCCATTTAAGGGATGCTGGGAGTCAGAGAAGCCTAAATTGCCTCCCTAGTGATAAGCCAAAGCTATCATTCACTGTATGGGTTTTGGACTAAGCAAGGGACTTATTTTAACTCCATACTAGCAGAGACTACTCACAGTATGTTTATAATGCATTTAAATTCCTTACTGTTAGCCAAGTAGCTCACTGAGGCTTAAAGCAGCTTTTGTTGTTGGGCTTAGAGGAGAGCTAGGAAGTATAGGCACATGATGCGGACACAAACAGGTATTTCCCTGAAAAATACCTATCCAACAGCCATTCAATGCCTCTTGTTTAGTTAAACTAATAATTCAAAGATAACTATCAGGCATTTTTCAGCAAAACCCTCACTGAAACAATTGCATGTTTCATAGTTTCCAAAAGCTTCCACAAAAGTCAGCAGATTTATGATTTAAAGAAAAACACTCTATCACATTCAACAGCTTGCAAAAATAAACTTCCTCCCAAATTTGACATTCCCTAATCATGGTGTAAGCTTGTTTAAAGGGAAATTACTGCATAAGACCTTTGTAACTGTTTAGTTGAAAGTTGCTTGTTGTCTCAGTGAAGTGTTCACGCTGAGTATCTACTGCTTGCTGTAGTGATGCACTTGAGTTATGCTTGCTCACAACACTAAATGGAGCTCATTGCAAATAGATTGTGTAAAAGCTGACCTTTAGCAAGAGGAAATAATCCTCAGCCCTTGAAGACTTATAAACTTCCACAGAAATTAATCATCACTTCCCTAGTAGCTCACCAGGCCTTTTTGGGGCTGGACTGTGTTCTGGGACCTAGCCCTATCTTCAAAGCGTCACAGTTCTTCCCACATGCACTTGTTTATGAGAAAAGTAACTGTGAGCAATACTGGAAAATGGGCAGATTTTTTCTTTAAAGGTACCCAACTCAGTCTCCCAGGCAGGAGCGCCTCCATGACACTTTCAGTTTTCACTTGATGTCTGAAAGTAATGTGAGGAAAATTCAGCGCTAAGCCCAGTCCAGTATCTGGTTAAATCTAGTGTATAAAGTTAACAGGGTCTTTACAGCCTCCTTGCTCTTCTTTATTAAAAAGAGCTGTGTTCTCCTTTTTCCATAAATAAATAATTTGCCTAATACATGTATTTATCAGTTATGACCCAATGTTTCCTTGCCCCTTAGACAGCTAATTGTACTTTAATCAAAAGATGGCAGCAATGTTTGATCTTGCTCATATGGACTGGCTGAAAATAAAGGTTTAAACAAATATACTTTCAGTTGTTCAGCAAATCATAACCTGTAGGATGCTGCATACTACTCAGGAATATAACCACAATAAATCAGAAATCTAGGAGATCTCCCAGAAAGTATGACTGGACTCCACTTATTCTCTGAGTTACCTTTTAAAAATTAATTAAGTAATGAATGTGGTTGGGAATTATTTTCTGAAATGTTTTATATGTGTGTTAGAAAGTGGCACTTGATCTGAACCACAAAGTTTTTATCTGAAATATTCCAGCTTCAGTAAATCTTTCAATAATACAAATACTTTGTGTCTAAGGTAGAATTTGGTGGGACTAGAGCTGGGCCTGGAAGCTGAGGATGCCTGCCCTAAAGAAGTTGCTAGCCTAGAGGTTAGAGTATTTGCATAAAATTTGATAACTCAACACTTGGATTCCAGGTCTGATCAAACATGAGTGTCCTAACAGTGTGCTAACTGGTCAGCATTCATGTCTCTCTTGCTTTCACCAGTGTAAACAGACATGAAAATGTACATAGCCCAGAATGAAAAATTAACTGAAAACTAAAAGAAAGTATGTAGCAATGTAATGAAACAGTCTTCCACTAGGAAAAACAAAAATACTAATCTTATAAAACGCAAACCAAATTTAGCTAACACAGGATTTCATAAACTACTGTTTAAGAAAGGGATTATGCATGTGTTTGCCTACAGTTGCAGAGAGGGAATGAGATATACCAGCAGGCCCATTTGAATCTCTTTTTTTTAAAAAGCATTCTAAATTCTTGTCTTCATCTTGCTGCCATAGGGGGGCAGTTTTTAAGCTTAAGATGAGCTGGAACAAAAATACTGCTCCTTTTATAAGTCTATTGTTTGAAGAGATGCAAACTCATGCTTTATAGAAGTTCTGAATTAGTTGCCCAAATGGCAGCTGAGTCTTAACATCTAACTTCTGTTGGTTTTAATGCAGTTACGTTCCTAGTTATACTTGCATTTTTCAAAATACCAAAGCCCAGGTATGGGGAGGATGTGACAAAGAGGTGATGTGAGAAACAGAAATTACCAGCTTAAGAATTCTAAAATGCATAGAATGTTCTTTTTCAGCATAAAAATTCTTCAGCTTCTCTCTTCCATCTGTTTATTCCTCTTCTGAAAAAACTGCAATATTTTAAAAAAGGAATGCATTGTATTTTCAGGAAGGAAATAAATGAAAACCTTGAAAGAACAATTACAAGTGCAGTAAGGAACATTATATTCTCTCTGTACCTTTGGAATGACTGATAGAATTAAGAACTTGTGATTTATGTATTTTGCAATTTTAAAACTTAATAAAGTAACTCAGTGTCAATGAAAACATAAAAATCATCTCTGAAAAAATATGGCGCAGTGGGATCCAGTGAATGCCTAGCATCAAAATGAATGGATGAAAACAGAGTCTGACCATCTTGGCTTTTAATTCATGTGTCTATTACTTGACCAGTTTGAATTTCTTCTGCCAGTTACCTCTCTGTGAAGTCCAATGTTTAAACTGGCATTTCTGAGAATTCTCAAGGACAGGTGAAGGTACAATTTCAGTAACAACCTTGTTTCCTTAGGACTCTTAACTTTCCTCAGTTCTTGATTTTAATTGAATGAATGCCTACTTCAGTGACAGTTGAAACATATTTCGTATTTTTTGTACTTTTGAAAGGGGTAGAGGTGGGGAAAGGGAAATATAACAGGTAGCTTACATTGTAATTTACCAGCCATAACTGATAGTTACTGATGGGGGTAGCAGAAAAAAACACACTACAACCATGCATTAGTATGTGGTATTATTAATCCTACTGCAGAACTTACTGGTTAGGGACTGCAACTGTTCATTTTTACTTTGCTTTTTGTTGAATGTTGCAGAATCTTCTTGTTGAGATGAGGAAAAGGGTCAGACAGAGAGAAATGATCATCAAGAGAGCATCATTGAGGCACCACATCTGAGGATCAGAGACCTCTGCTAAATTTTCACCCCTGACAAGTTTTCTTGACTGGTGTGAGCAATTTGCTTTTCCTTGGATTGCATCTGCATTAGAAAATGAACTTATTTCTGAAAAGAGGTGTTGAAAAAATACATTAATCTTTGTGAGGTGCTCAGACATGCCACTTTAAGCACCTGGATAAATAGCTGACAGCCAGGGATAGGCAACTTATTAATTGCTTGCTTTCAGCTCAGGTTTTTGGGCTACTTTCTGACTTGTATATTGGAAGACACTGAGATACATGTTTTAATTATTAAGTATGTGACTGTAAAATATAGGTTTGTCAATGACAGAACCATGTTAGAACTGAATGACAAAGAGAAACTTCACTTCTCTGTTACTTTTCTTCATACAGCAGAATGAATGTTGGTTACATGAACAATATTGTGCAGAAGGAAATATGCAGGAAACTGAGGAATTCCTTCAAGAATACCTTTCTGGGATGTTATCCCTCTTGCAAATGAAATTCATAGTGGGATATAGTAAGACATGAATTTCTGCATAAAATACCTGAGCCAGCTTTTAATTGCCTGCTTAGAAAGATATGTATTGAACTAGAACTGATCCTAATATCATTTTCCTTTTAAGTAAATCTATTGTGCACATTTTCTTGACTGTATTTTTGTCATATGTTTCTTCTGATTTGTTCAGTTTAATACTTTGTGGGTGTTCTTGTTCCCTAAGAAAAAAAATCCTTGGATTTCAGAGCAGTACATAATGATGCTTCTGACAAATCATTGCACTTTCTAAAAGTAAATGGTAACAAAACTGAAGAAAAACATCTGAAGTGCAAATTCTGGAGGTGAACTGCCACAGAACTATTGCTACATCATAGGGAAACAAACTCCAATTTGTGCTAAACATTAACAGCAGTGATACAGTTATTGTTATCATGAAATTTTGACAATGTGAATCCAAAAGTAAGTGATATATGATTCTACCATTTAGATTTTTCACTATTTGTTTGCTCTTTCATTCTCCTAACTATAATCTGCAGATTTATGGCAGAGTAAATTTATTAATATTTTTATTTGAACGCTGGACCAACTCCTTTTGATGTTGGTCATCAAAAGAACTTCTTGGTCTTCAGGGGACACCTGTTGAAAGACAGGGCTTGTGCATCACACAGAATTGCTAGAGTAAAACATTTTTATTGTGCTGCTTGATGGAATTTAGCACTTGGGAACCGTGTAGATCCCCCCAGACATTTCATAGCTGAGGATTTGCAGCCCCTTTTTTTGTGCATGTCTTTTCTTGACATGCATTTCAGCAAGGTCTGCATCTTTTATATTAATCATGAGTGGTTTTTAGACCTAGGTCTACAGCTCCTCCAAAGACAAAGAGTCTTTACAAAGTTTACTGGAGTTGGCTAATGTCAATGAATATGCCTCACATACTATGGATCCAATCCAAAGCCCATTAAAGCCATCTGACTGCTGTATATTTTGCCTCACATCCTTGGGACAAAATACTGTCACTGTGAGTTGCATGAATATATTTTGCCCCACAATTGCAATTAATCATATTCCTAAGACTGCTCATGAGAGATCAAGTTGGACAAGGCTTTGAACAACCTGGTCTAGTGGAAGGTATCTCTGCTCATGGCAGGGGAGCTGGAACTAGATGATTAGAAAGTTCCTTCACAGTAACAGTTTTATTTGGGGAGTATCCTGCTTGCTTATGTTTGTGCAGTATGCATTTTTATAATATTTGTGCACTAAGGAAATTTGTGATATTTGGTTGAAGATTTAAAGGTATATCTCTTAAATTTTAAGCAGCCCTAGTGCAGAAGGAAATTCTGTGATACTGCAAAAATATATACATTTTATACATTATACAATGCAGACATTGCATATATATTACATATATATTATAAAATGTATACAAAATTTATACATTTTATACTAGAATTACAAACAGCATTGAAGTAAGTGGTCTGAGCTTCAAAATTATTCTGTTCTTTGGCTACTAGGATAATTTTAATTTTTATATCTGAATGCACCTTTTAATTTTTTTTTTTCTTTTCCATGAGGCTGAATATCTTGGCAAGAAATAGTTTTGGATTTGGCAGGCTATGGATTTTATGTTCCACTTATGTGCATGTTTTCTAGGTGCTGGACCTTACTCTTGCAGAAATCAAATTTGATTCTCTTTGCCACTAGCAACTACTCACATCTAAACATCTTTTTCAAAATCTTTATTGCCTAATTGTGGTGTTTATAAGCAAACAGCTCAATGCAATGCCAACAGTGAAAAAGTCCAGTGGGGAATGCTATCCACACTCTAACGCTATCCCAAGTGTAATGTGCATTATGTTTTCAGACTACTCCAGAATGGCCTCCTACACCAGATTATCTTGCTTCTCAAGTGCTCCAAATCATCTCCATCAAGCTGACCTCTGTGGCTCTACAGTCAGGGTGACTCCATCATGCAATAATATTCCCTAGCTTGCTTGGGTCTTGGTGTTTCACATGAGACTAGTATGATTTGCACTTCAGTGAAGGTGGTACATGAGCAACTCTCACATTTGCTAGCATCCATACTGCACAGACAGCCTCCAACCACTGTATAGATCTGCCTGCCAGGGAATGCCATCCAATCAGTGTGAGCACAGCATCTAGCATCCAATAATAATATGCTATGGTATCCATTTCTGGTTATAAAAGATTGCTGCAAACCCCAGAAGTACCTTCTGTTCTCAGAAACGTTTTTCCTGCAAACTCATGCTTTTTTAATCTTCCTAGGATTTTTATCAGTTTGTTTTTCAGGCGTGCATGTGATTTATGGTTTCATTAATTTTCCAAGAACTTTTGCTAATAGCATAATTTGCCTGTGTTTTTCCAACAGGAAATGAAATCAAGATTGGTGTATGATGCCAATTTCCAAAATTTTATTAACAGCAGAGAAATGTTTCTTGGAGAAACGTTGAGTTTTACCACCTGCATTCTCAGTCCTGAAGATAGTTTTCTGTGAGGACTTGAGCAAATCTTTTCACAGCAGCCCACCTCTGCATAAAATTGACATCGTAATGCTTCATCTGGCCTAGAAAAAAAAACATTCAAAAGCACAAATAGAAAACCTGATGATAGAAATGAAAACTCTTCTATGTTAGCCAAATCTTAGAGCCTGTTAGGCTTTTACAAAGTAGCTTTGGATGTTCTGTTCACGATTCTTAAGAGTTTTAAAAAGCAAAAATTAAAGAATAAAGCCAAGCTGAATTTGTCAGAATTGTGCACTCACTTTTTACTTGGACAACGTCTAAATTGTCAATCAGAGTTTGCTTACGTATGTGCTGAGAAAAAACTGTTAGATTATTATTGCTGGACTCCCTAGAGGGTAAACGATTTTTTATTGTAGTATGTGAGCTTGCTCTCTCTGACATCCACTGGATTGGATGGGTTGGATTGAGTTGTATGAGAACAAAAAGACAACCAAACCCCTAATTCAAATGCCACATTACTCAATGGAAATTTGCTTCCAAATATTTTTGGTGCTTTCAGGGTTACCCTTGTTACAGAACAGCAGTTGCTTTTTCCAGCTGGATAGAACAATATGTCTCCTCATCCCAAGATAGTGCTAACAAAAAATCGTATTTCTTACTAAAATATGCTGTTTCTGGTGTATATATATATATATATATATATTTTTTTTTTAGCTTACAATTGTCCTTTCCAGAATTAATACCAGTCTCCTGACGCATGTAAAAGAATTATGTCCTGTATCCTGATTTTTTTGCCTTGAGTCTTTCATAAATTCAGGGAAAATACAAGGGTGGTTATTATACAAACCAGCATATTTTGAAGCTTCGAAATTGGTAAGGGATGGGCAGGATCTCTCAGTCAGTGATAGGATAGGTTTGTACCAAACTCCTCAGCAGCAGTACACTGGCTTTATTAAGATAAACTAAAGTAGATATTAATTGAAATCATCTGTATCCTTGACAAAATAAAAGAAAGAAGAAATATTGTATGAAGTGATAGAATAAAATGAGAAGATTTTGTATAATATATATATAACACAACGTTGACAAACCTGACCAAATGTAGTGGAACCTGAAATATAATTCTAAACATCTTTAATTGAGGTTCTGAAATTGAAGATTATGAAACATATCCCGTAGTCTGACATATAGGCTGATAGCTGTTCAAGGTTTTAGAAACTTAGCCATCCAAGTATTGAGTTTAGAGCAGATGGTGGGGGTATTACAACTCTCAATCTGCTAGAAGTAATATTTAAGAAAATTACAGTAGATTAATATTAATCTTAAAAACAATAACAAAGTGATAATTTCACTTCTTGACATCGCTAGCAACAAGAAAAACATGAGTGCAAGTGTTGGTCTTTCCTTCCACCATTGACCAGAGAGCTTTTCTTGTCTCTACTGGATTGACTCACAAAGTGTCTTTTCATAATAGGCCATTTTGATTGCTTTTTCTGCTTATAAAACTTTCTGCTGTAAAATGTGTGAATATTTGCATTGCTGGTTTATTATACCTTTGTTGTGGTTCCTAGTGAGCCTGTAAATTTCAGAGACTGAAAGAGGGGACTTTGTTTTAGTACTATAGTCTTTGTGCCATTTGACACAGAATTAAGACTGATTTGGGTGTGAAAGTTGAGTATGGCAGGCCTGAGATAACATGCTGCTATTACATCTACAGGGAGGAAGAAGTCAGAAAATCCTTGGAGCTCTATATAAACTAAACCAGGCTTTTGATGGCAGTGTATGGAAATTCACATTTGCACTCCACAAGAAATTTCTTTCTCCTGTAAGTTTTGGAAAAAAATATGCAGGTAGTAATATTCTTTTTCCATACCAGTGGATCCCAAAACACCTTATAAAAGCATACATATGTAGCAAAACAAATATGCCTCTGTCTGGTTTGCAGCTTAAGACACACAGCCAGTGCAGAGCTAACTTACAAGAATATTTTATCTCCGCACTCTTTTTTATCCTTATTAAAACATTCTACATTATCAATGTGCTGCAAACATATCCAGAAATGTTAAGATTTGACAAACAATTATGTTAAAACAACCTATGTTAAGCAGGTAACATCGGCATAACCAATCTGGGTCGTACTATTAGTGTAAATGGTGGAGTGACAAGCAGTGTAACAGAGAAATTAATCAAGCTCTTTTTCTACAGAGCTTGTTTTTTTTTTTAGTGAGTTTCACTGTTATAAAATTGAATAGTACATTTGTGAATTATGAATTATGGAATTAAATATTGTGGATCCTCATAGCTAGTACTTTGAGGGCTACCTTTTCTATGAAGTTAGAAAGAATGTCCTTGAAAAAAAACCCCACATTTAAGTATGACTAATGTTTCATAGGAAGCAGAGACTGTGTCATAAGGTTTTATGTGGAACATAACCTATTACGCACCTCATGGTGTAGAGGCAATTCCAAATTACATGAGCAGATTTTTTTTTTTATTTATTGGCAATGTTATTTTTCAGTGCTACAACTAGTGGCTACCAGCATGCTTTAGAGCCAAAATAGCATTCAGGTAGTCCCAGCCGGGTAATTTTCTAGCCTGGTTTTGAATGGAGTCACTTAGAATTCCATGTCTAGTAAAAAAAAAAAAAAAAAACAGTAACAGCTTGCCTGTTCCTTCTTCATAGTTCAACAGTATTGTCTTTCTGGAAAATGTACTCGTGTAACTCAATGCTATATTAAAGGAAAATGACCAACATAATCATCTTAATCTGAAACATATCTCCTTTTAAGAATTCACTAAAACCAGTAAATTTTAATTCATTTTGGTCTCCATGACGCACACAAGATAGGGCAGAGCTAACCAGCTGCAGTTAACCTATTGCTTGGCCAGTATATTGCTCCATAATCCAAGCAGATGGTTCTCTTTTAGGCTAATGGAACTCTTGCAGACCATATCCCTTCCCAAGAGAAAACACCAGCACAGTTAGAAGCTGGAAGGACTCATCTCAATAACAGAAGCAAGGTGCCAGCAGGATCATCAGCAGTTTATTAATAAAAATCCATGAGCAGAAGAGCAATTGCAGTTTGGTTTGGCATGTTAAAAAGAAAAAAAAATCTGTCAAGCCAGCAGCACACCCCACAGTTTTTCTTCTCTGCACTGCCTTCTTAGAAGTAGCATTTTTTTCCCTTATAGCAATTGACTTCTGCATGAGGAAAGAGAAAATTAATATGTTGCTGTTACCTGTACTGTTGCTGTGTGACAGTCATAAATACGGAAAGATCTCAATTTATGTAAATAATCATTGTTAAAATTCACATATCACAGATGATAATTGATATGTTGTAGCTATGTCCTACTGTAAAAGAACTTTGTTATACATGAAGAGCAAAGACTGGCCTTGATTTGAATCTTATTCCAGAAGTAGCTCTACTAATATCAACCAATTTATGTTTGTTTCTGTCACTGTAAGAAAAGATTAATGTTTATTATATTTGCTCTAGAGGATGAAAGACAATGAATAGAACTAGGCTTCTATATTAGACTTTGAATAAGAATTGTTTCCAATTCCTGGAAACGTTCTCTTGGGTCTTGTATATCCGTTTTTGTCCAGTCAATGGTACTGAGAGTTACTTGTGAAATAGTAATTAATGCCAGGGTTTTACAACTTATGGAAATGTAACTTGAACCCTGGAAAGCCAAGTTTCATGGAAAGGACATGAAAGACAGGGAGAATTGGGGAAGAGTTTGTATTGCTTCATTTCTGTTTTCCAGAAGCAGTGGCAAAGGATTGAATCTCTTGTTATGGCTGTTGGAGAAAGTGTTTTAAAATTCTGCAAAGTCTTCAGAACTAAAGTATCTCTATCTCTCTTTCTTTTTCTTTTACAGTATCTAATATAGTTGGGTCCAAACTTTAACTGGCTTCTACTGCATACATTTCTCCCTAGGAGATATGATGAGGACGCAGATGCTAAGAATTTCCGCTAATGGCAAGAAGACAATAGTGAGGAGCATTAAGATGTTAGTATCAGAATTCTGCTTTTCAAAGTATTTAGAGAAGGTAAGCACCCAAGAAAACCTCATCATGAAATGTGAACTGCTGCTCCTTTCAGCAGCCTGGGGTGGAAGTGTTGGGCAACTTGCTACTCATTTTCTCTTGCCATTCATGTTGGGTTACAGGTCAGGGAGTGCTTATTAGTACTCAGATGTGTGGGTTCAGGTAAGCAGTGAGCACTACATTGTGACTACCAATATCACTTATAAGCTATTTTGCCCCAGTGAAACCTCTGTTTTGATGTCCAGGGAAAGAGTAGGGGAATAAGTAGTTTTCATTATAGTCCAATTGAAAGGGAATAGCAAACAACACTTTATCCCACTTTTCATTGGCTGTGCAAAAGTGTTGGCTTTTAATAATGTCTTCTTAAGATTATTTATATAATCTATTTGCTATTATCCATATCAGTTCATGCCCTTTGTGTGTTTTAGATAACATTGTTGTGTTTCCTTTGACTTAACATTTAGCGTGCTGTGAACTTGCCAATATTCAGAGTGGTTCTTGGGCTACCTCTGTCTGATTCCTTCCATAAGCTGTTTATTAAGCAAGAATTCATTATTACAGATTGTAATTGAGCTTTCACACTGGAGGTCTCTGTAGCTACACTTGCAGGTTCTCTTTACTCGTATTCTTCTGGTTAAATTTATATCATGTTTAAATACTGAGAAATCTTTCTAGAGTACAAGGGAAGAACTCAGGCAAAGCTCAGTGTCTTTCCAAATGATTCTGAGAGACTGTGCAATGGCCAAATCTGTAATTCCCCAAAGCCTGATCTTGTTCAGTTCTAAGATTTAGACTTGGCTTTCTCTAGAAAATTGGCCACCCACATGGGTTGTAATCAGATACAAATTTCTCATTTACTCTTCCTGCTGTATGGTTCTCCAGTCAGTTTTCATGCAGGATCCATTGAAGATCCATTGAATACACTATTCAGAGTAGCCCTCATCAGAAATACTGTTGAGCACAATCATCTGAACCAAAAAAATGTGTATACAAAAAAGCTCAAGATACTATCTAATCATAACCAAACACTTAACATGCATATTAACTGAATTGTTAATGACACACTGATGCTGATTGCTAATGATTAAAAATGTAAGGATAAGAAAGAAAATATGTTTTCAAGCTCTTACACAGTCTAAGTATTTGCTGTACCTGCAGAAAGAAGCTTCTGATTAGACAGGATATAAACTATCACACTTATCCCTGCCTGTCTAAAAGTAAATATAAAAAAAGTGCAACAAAGGCAGAAAACAGCTCTTCTCAGGGTACAGGCACATATGAACCGTCATCACAGCCTTTCTCCTCATTTCTGGCTACCCAGACATTTGGGAGTTCAGCCATTTGTATAGGAATAGTACAATCTTTTAAGATTTGTGGGGTTTAAGAAAGGTATTGCGTGTTTTTTCTCTCCTTCTGGATCTCATATTGCATATGAATCTAATGGTCCAATCATAACTGTGAGACTGCAGGATTTTGATTTGTACTGACAGCAAGGCACATGGATTTATTTGGGATTGTTTGTTTGGTTTTCTTTTTTTTTTTTTTAATTTCTAGTGTTTTAAAAAAATATTCCACCATGTAGACTTGAATTTGTATTACAACACAGCCTGCTTCTACCAGAAGAAAAACAATCTTTGATAAAGAAATTCTTCCTGAGAAAGGCTTCCAAAAATGAAACAAAAGGGGAATAAATTATTCTTTCCAGAATCTGTGCTGAGAAAAACTCAGAGCAAGTTTCCCCAGATAGGGTACCCAAGAAGATACTTCTTTCTTTTTAGGACAATACAAGTGAGCTAGGGTGCTCTGGTGTGGTAAAAACCAAGAACAGAAGGACAAAGACTGTTTGAGGCAGTCTTGGATTGCCTCCTGATAGTCACCTGGACCCCAAAACAAGCCACTACAGGCACAGCGTGTTGTGCTGAATGCACTGTAGTCATAGAATTATAGAATAGTTAGGGTTGGAAAGTACCTCAAGATCATCTAGTTCTAACTTCCCTGCCATGGGCAGGGACACCTCCCACTAAAACATGCCACCCAACGCTATGTCCAACCCTGCCTTGAACATCACCATCGATGGAGCATTCACAACTTCCCTGGGAAACCCATTCCAGTGCCTCACCACCCTTACACTAAAGAATTTCTTCCTCA
>JASSUY010024017.1:0-12395 GCA_032466535.1 Forpus xanthops | reverse complement strand
GAGGTCTCCTGGCCTTCCTGCAGTACTTCCTTCTAGTAGGGATGTATCGCTCCTGAGCTTGCAGCAGGTGATCCTTGTATATCAATCAACGACCTTGGGCCTCCCTGCCTTCTAGGGCTATATCCCACGGAATCTTTCTGAGCAGGTTCCTGAAGAGGCCAAAGTCTACTCTCTTGAATTCCAGGGCAGTGAGTTTGCTGCACACCCTTCTCACTGTCCTGAGGATCTCAAAGTCGACCATTTCATGATCGCTGCAATCATGGCTACCCTGGAGCGTCACGTTTCTGATCAGCCCTTCCCTGTTGATGAGGATGAGGTCAAGCATGGTGCCTCTCCTTGTCGGCTCCTCTATTACTTGCAGAAGGATGTTGTCTTCCACACAACCGAGGAACTTCCTGGATTGCTTATGCCAGGCCGTGCCATCCTTCCAACAGATATGCCATAGAATTCTTTCTTTCAATAATAATAATACGTCATAAATTCTGATCTATTCAAATTGGCAATTTAACTGATCAAAAGTAGATTATTATACTTATATTATTTTACATACCAAATTTACCAATTTTTATAACCCGAGTTCTCTGTAGGTAGTAGTAATAATACATTAAGATAATTAGAACCATTTTTTTTGTGTACAGATATTAACAAACTGAATAATAAAAAAAAAAAACAAAACATTCAGTCGAAACAGCAGTTACACTATTGTCACTTTAGGTTTTCTAAATCTGAATCATTTCAAGATGTCTATTTTGGAATAGAAATACCCATTTCTAAGCCTGACACCACACACCTGAAGCTGGTGGCATTTGTTGAATATTATATTGGAGCTGGCAGCAAAGAAATTCACTGCTGTCTCCCCAGGTGACTTAATGATAAGAAGTCCTGAATCTCTTAATGGGTGACTACTGTTGTCATTGCTCACATTTTGCCACCATTCCCTTGTAAGTTTTGAGCATTGGTCTGTCAACCCGTCTTCCACTTCATTAGTTCAGATCACCATGCACCTCCCACCATAGGGAGCCCTTAACATGTATTCCTTGTCTTAGTTTCCAAAGCTGTAACCTCTAACTAGTTCAGGGAAGGACCTTCCCCTCTATCTCATTGTATCTTCCTTTCTTTAAGAGTCTGAGAACCATGTAAAAAAAAATCCAGCTAGATTATTTGAGGTTTTGTGTATGTGGTGGGTTGGTTTGTTTATTTGTATGTTTCGGTTTTGGTTGGTTTGTTGATTGAGTTTTCTAATTACAGTTTCTTGCATTCGTTTTTTAGTTTATAGCAGAATTCTAGCCTAGCGTTCTCTTTGTCATTCTGGGAACACCTCCTAAAATTTGTTGTCTTATTTTATGTCTGTTTCAAGAACCAAACTAGATTTCAACTATGTTGTAAAGATTTATTTTGTGTATTATTTTAGCAGACCACACATTTTTGCTGTTATTTATATTTTTCTAGATGAAATACATTTTCTTAAAGACAGTGACATTAATGTCTTTATATAAGTCTAGTAGGAAAATATTTTACACTCTAAACCTAATTTTATTAATTTTACTAATTATTCACATTGTTCCAATTTGACAGTAAACTACTGCAAGTTGGAGGAGGGGAGAGAGAGAAAGAGCTACTACAGTGCTATTGCAGTAACTCATATGTATATATATTACTGGACAGCTGAAGGATTTGAGATCCTGTAATATTCTGAAACCTGTCCTGCACATAGAACAGGCCTAGGAGCCTCTTATTGTCTTTTTTTGCTGTCTGACTAAATCAACCAGGAAGCAATTATTTTTTAGACATAAGCTTTTCTTAATTTACAACATTACCCTTGCACTGACATGATTAATCTGACTTTATAAGCACATTAGCCAATGACTTCAGAGTCATATTTTCAGTATCATGTGTGCTTTGTTTTGTTTTTCCAGTAAATTTCCACCATTATGTTTCAATAAATGTATGTTTGATTATGTTTTTTTATATTTACTTTAGTATGTTTCACTTAAATTGGACTTTATGAAGACTGCTTTTCATTAGTTTTGTGTGAAATTTGGGAACATATGTTTTAGTCTTCATTGTAACCAGCAATCTGCCTTGCTGTTCAATTCTGTTTAGAGGGAGGCTGTCTATCCCACATTTGTTTCATACTCATAATGAATCTAAATTCTTAATTCATACAGTATTTGAGCTATTCTTTGAGACTGTCCTACTCTGTCAATCTCTGATGCCCCGTATGCCCTGCAAGTGCTTCTGATAATGCTACTATAGATAATCTGTTCTATAAGGTGTCATCTAATTTTTTTTCCATGGGATTTGTCTTATTTCTTCCAAATAAGCAGGAAAGCATTAAGTCACTTCTTACTATTTAGATAATTTTTTAATTAACAAGGCACCCTGTCGCATTAAACTATTAATATTTAAAAACTTATAAACAGCCTTAAAAGTTAAAGTTCCTATCTCACCACTTTTATATTGATAAGTTTTTGTTTTAAGCATCTGTCTAGCACTTCAGACCCAAAATAATAATTGCAGTAAATACTGCATGTCAATTTTTTTGGTCCTGATTTGATAAATATTGAAGAATATTCATTATTAAGCAGTTCTTGTCTATTTTCCACAGCTGATTCTATTCACTTGTTTCATACCTGATTCAGTTGTACAAACATTTATTTTATCTAGAATAGAACAACTGTTTTAAACATGCTTTAATCTTCTGGTTGTGCTCATATTTTGGTTATCTCTTGCTATTACAAAATGATCACTCTAAAGTTTGGGCATGAAAAGTTGTACTGGAAGCTTAGGCCTCTTGTTTAAAAGCATGTTTCATTTATGAATAACATAATTGCTTATTTTGCTACTTGACAGGCATATAAAAGATCCCTCTTTCCCTTGTTATGATGTACATCACAGACCATATCCTTGTTATAACTTATACCAGGCAGAGAATTTCCTCTTCTGACATCTTTGATATTTCCCTACAAATCCTTTTAGGCATCTTCTGCATTTCGGCATATTTCACCCTCTCCACCTTGATAAATCTCTGGGAAATCTGTTGACATTTCAGTGCTTGAGTTACAGATATGCACACACCTTCAAGAAAGAAACACTTTTTTATTAGTCTGCAATTCACAATTAACTCAAGCTGAAGTAATATAACAGGCATTTAAGAGCACTTATGGCATCAAAATGTGTGAAAAACTCATATATTTATAAAAGACATGAAAAAAGGAGGAAAAATTCTCAATTTACACTTTAAGGTCTCTTGCGCAATTGAAGCCAATAACTTTTTTTGCCAATAATTTTTTTTTAAATTTTTCAATGTTTTTCTGACACACACATTGTCATGGATACTGTACTTTTATCCTATAGGAGGAAGTCCATTTTCACAGCTTGCGTTCTTTTGGACTCCACTAAAAAGAACATAGTGATATAATATTGCACTTTGCTGCAAACCTAGTGCATTTATTTTCTCCTCCAAATTTATTTATTTCTAAATCTTTTGGAGAGTTGTGCCGAGACCCATTTACTTTGCTTCATGCTTTTAGGTATTAAAAAAAATAAATAAAATATTTCTTTCTCAGAAGACATGCCAGATTCTGGTCTTAACAGCTCCTTGACTCAACAGGTGGGCCTCTATAAGCAACTCATGTTGTAGCTTTCAGCATAAACTATCTTCACTATATTTTATATCCATCTGTACAGTCTGTACATTTGCAATAAGCTTTTAAATGGGTTTGATGCATGTAGGCTACTCATGCAGAGCACATAGTAAAATCAGCACTTGGACATTTGGCTACCCTGCACCACATATGGAATCTCTCTAAGAAGCATTAAAGTAGAAAACCTACTAAATTCCTGGAAAAAAGATTAAATGTAGGTGCTTTTAAAAGACAGGAGTTATTGTCAGTGTCGCAGGTGATAGCTTTTCTTGTGCACTCCTTTCATAGTATGTCTCTTGTCTCTTTATATCTGACTTTTACAAAATTAGAGACTCACAAACAGAATCTAAAAATGTAGTAACTTTACCCTTTGGATATGTTAGAATGTTACAATACTTATCCTACCAAAATTTAAGCAAACAGATTTGTGTTTAAGAAAGCAATTTAAAATACAGATTCTTTTAAACTTTTGCATCCAAAATTAGATTTTTTTAAAAATGCTGCTTCAAATAAAGAAAAGAACTCCTTTTGATTTTAAAGGTTCAAGTACCTAAAACAGACTTTAGGCATGGGTTTCCCTAGGTTTCTTAGTATGTACCTTATTTTCTACTCAAAATGGGAGCTTCTACAACTTAGGTCAGCACTGACTATTTAAACATCTTTTTTCTTGAGCACACACACACACATGCACACATGCACAAACACACATAAGTATATATATACTACATCCTATTTTCATATTTTGAAATTTTTATTTTCTGGAAAGATAATGAGTTCAGGCTCCATTGTAAAATACTTTGCCATGAGTGACTGGGCAAAATATAATGGATATTGTTTGTTTATGTCTTGCAGTCTTCTGTGGAGTATACCATATTTAGAATTTCTATTAGAGACCCACAGCTCTTTAACATCAATATTGTATCACACAAGGGTTTAGAGTGTGTAGACTAGCCTGGATATAGCACAGGTTTAAATAAATTATCCCAGCCAGATGTTTAAGTTGTGTACAACCTTAAAATGTTGCTACACCATTTGCATAACATTGCAGTGCATTCTTAGCAATAATAATCTTATTCCAGACTACTGAAAGTGAGGTAGATTCTGTGTACTGAGAAACTGTGACAACCTGGCTGCGTTGTACACTGTATCCTCTGACCTTTGGGTAACCTTTCATTTTTCTGTCTCTGACATTTTGTAGGTAATATTTGAAATCACTCATTACAAATGGTAGCAACACTACACACACTGTTGCATTCAAACTTATCATTTTTTGTGTGGACATAAATAATCTTATCATGGGAGAAAAATATTGACAGGTAGGCTGGTTGTTTTACCAGATATTTAGATGGAAAAACTTTTGTGAAATGACATATTTAATGAATATGTAAATAAAATATCATTATGCTTCTAAGATAAATCTGTAAGCAATCTTCTCATAGATATCTTAGTGAAAGTATGAAGGCTAATTTAACAAATCGGAGAATCAAAGGTATCATTTTGTTTAAAACTCTACATGTTCTTTCATTCCAAAGGTTGTTTAAAATTTTGGTGTTCTTTCAGAAAAACAGATACCAAAATGCTCTAGTGCATTTTCATATGCTGCTCTCATCTGTTCTGAAACACAAAGAATATTACTGCATGCACCAATAGTTTCTTTCAGCTCTTGGGCAGAGATCAGGCCTGGTAGAGTAAGCATCATTCCCTTCTGTGCACACTCAGTGTTTTGTAAATGAATCTGGTTTTCCCAGGCCTTCAGAAAAAAGATCTGGACAGCAGCATGAACAACATTGAAGTTGGCAAGCAGAAAGCTTTGAAAAGTTTCCTTTGGAAAATAAAAAGATTTTGCAAGGCTATGGAAAATGCTATTTTTTTTTTTCAGTTATAATCTAGTTGCACCAGATTTAGTGTGACCATTCTAATAATAGAAGTATGTATTGTTTTCTTAAATACATAGCAGGATCCCAGCATGAGAAGCACTGAAATGTGCTCTGATCAAAACTTGAAATGAAAACCAGATATTTGAAGTTTAATATATATATAACCTTCCTTTTACTCCTTCAGCAAAAAAGGAATAATAACTGCAACAATAAAATAATAGATGTTTTCTTCATTACAGTTGTATAAACAGAAATGAGCATGGTCTAGCTCTAATTCAAAGACAAGCCATTAAAAGAAAACAAAATAGATTAGACGAATGGAGAAACAAAAAAAAGAGTTTTTCATATTTGCAAGTGAATGAAAAAGCAAATAGAAGTCCAAGACCCAGGGAACTAAGGACCAGCCAGTCTCACCTCTCTGCCTGGCAAAATCTTGGAGCGGATTGTCCTGGAAGGCATGCTGAGGCACATGAAAAACAACAATGTGCTTGGTGACCAGTTGGCATGGCTTCACTAAGGGGAAGTCCTGACAGACCAATTTTATGATCCTCTATGATGGGGTTATAAAACTGATGGACAGAGCCAAAGAAGTTGACGTCATCTACTTGGACTTGTGCAAAGTGTTCGACACTGTCCCAAATGACATCCTTGTCTCTAAATTGGAGACACATCAATTTGATACATAGACCACTTGGTGGATAAAGAACTGGCTGGATGGTCGCATGCAAAGAGTTGTGTTCAATGGCTCAATGTCCACCTGGAGACCGGTAACAAGCGGCTTCCCTCAGGGATCGGTGTTGGGACCGGTCTTGTTCAACGTCTTTGTCAGTGACATGGAGAGTGGGATTGAGTGCGCCCTCAGCAAGTTTGCTGATGACACCAAGCTGTGTGATTCAGTTGATATACTGGAGGGAAGGAATGTCATCCAGAGGGACCTTGACACACTTGTGAGGTGGGTTGATGCCAACCTTATGACATGACAAGTGAAAGGTCCTGCACCAGGGTCAGGGCAATCCCAGGTACAGTTCCAGGTTGGGCAGAGAATAGATTCAGAGCAGCCCTGAGGAGGAGAAGGACTTGGGGGTGTTGGTTGATGAGAGAATGAACATGAGCTGGTTTCAGTGTGCTCTTGCAGCCCAGAAAGCCAACCGTATCCTGGGCTGCATCAAAAGGAGCGAGTGACCAGCAGATCGAGGGAGGTGATCCTGCCCCTCTACTCTGCTCTCGTGAGACCTCACTTGGACTATTGTGTTCAGTTCTGGTGTCCTCAACATAAAAAGGACATGGAACTGTTGGAACAAGTACAGAGGAGGGCCTTGAGGATGATCAGGGAGCTGGAGCACCTCCTGTATAAAGACAAGCTGAGGGGGAGCTGCTCAGCCTGGAGAAGAGAAGGCTACGTGGAGACCTCATAGCCACTTTCCAGTATTTGAAAAGGGCCTATGGGGATGCTGGGGAGGGACTCTTCATGAGGGACTGTACTGAGAGGACAAGGGGTAACAGGTTCAAACTTAAACAAGGGAAGTTTAGATTTGATCTGAGGAAGAAATTCTTTACTGTAAGGGTGGTGAGGCACTGGAATGGGTTGCCCAAGGAAGTTGTGAATTCTCCATTGCTGGCGGTGTTCAAGGCTGGGTTGGACATAGCCGTGGGTGACATGGTTTAGTGGGAGGTGTCCCTGGCCATATCAGGGGAGTTGGAACTAGATGATCTTGAGGTCCTTTCCAATCCTAACTGTTCTATGATTCTGTGTTCGTTTATTTAATATTTTCTATCCACTCTGGACAATCTAAAAAAATCTCACCAGTGACTTAATTATTTTCAGCACAAGTTTTGTACAAAATGCATTCTCCCAGCAGTTTTATTCTATCTTGGATATAGCCCTGGTGGGAAGAGTTGTAAGATTTGATCTCCAATATTCTACGCCTCTATTGTTCTGTGACTTGATACCAACAAATTGGAAATGATTGCTAAATTCAAGCCATGTAATTAGACAGCATAACATCTAATATAGTTCTTTTGTCAGCTTTCTAGAAAGAGAATTTCAGTAAATGATATATTACACCATGAAAAAAGCTTTTTAAACAAGCCTGTTAATGATGATAAATCAAGAACTTGTGCAAAACCAAGCAATTAATCTTTTGGAAGCTTTCTATTGGAGTTACTATTAAGGCATCAAGAAATACAAATACATGCATAAACAAGTCCTTTGTGAATATTCCACTTTAAGCTAGTGCGTTTTCTTGCAAACCTTTCTGCAATTAACTTCCGACATATAATTTCTTAATCTCTAAAATATTGTCTTTAGTTTAATAAAGAAATTATCAGCAGTCATTCATAGTGGCCAAAACCTGTTAAAGAACAAATATATGGTATCATGCAAGAATTTTAAATATTCAGAGACATTAATTTTGTGTTCAGAGAACAGATATTGATTTATTTACTTATGAAGCTACAGGGACAGAGAAGGTTACAGTATTCTGGCATTAATAATGCACTGGAGATAAAATCAAATGGTAAGCAAAAATTTATGCTGCAGCTTGTATAAAAAGTGAAATGTCAAAAGGTTATGGAAAAACCCTGTCAGTAAACACTATTCTGAGTTACAGTGTTGTAAAGTAGTTTCTGAATGTACTGACAACTGATTAGTTGAATGTTTCAGTACAAGAAAAGATAGCATACATTGGTGTTTTAACTTGTGTAGTGTTTAGTTTTGCTTTGTTTTCCATAGGTCCCCTGAAGCATTCTCTACTTGTATTACGAGCCATGGTTAGAAGATAAAAAGGAACCCATTGTTTTACTCTGTAAACACAGAGTGGATCAGATACCACCTTATTATCAGAGAGGAGGATATTTGCTTTTGAACACTTGTTTTCAGTATAAATAACATAAAAGATAACCATGACGAAGTGTGGAAGTCTTTTGCCATCTGCAACACAAAATGCACATGAATCTCAAACAGCTTAGAATCAGCTTTTCTGAATCACTCCACATTCCTTTTGCTACTTCAAAAGGTGACACAGCATAAATTATGTATCAGTTAAACGCAAAATAATTTTTTGCCTTATAGTCCAAGGTTTTTCCTTTTTTTTTTTGCTTTACCTTGTACTTGAGCAATAAGTATAAAAAATGTTGTGAAGATTGAAGAGGTATGATGGTTGTTGATTTTTATAGTAAGACACTAATGAATCTGTTATTTAGTGGCATGTAGTATTAAACCAAAGTTAATTTTGTGACACTGTTGTGTTTTTTTACAAAGAGAGAACCTGAACATGAAGTCCTTATTTTTCTTCATAACACTTAGAAAAAATTACTGAAAACACAGAATCCCACCTCTCTGCATGGCAGCATGTCCCTCAGGAGTCACTGCTCCCAGTTTGGTGTTGTCTGCAGCAGCTGAGTGCACATTCCATTCCCTCATCCAGACCATTAACAAAGACAATTGAACAGGATAGGATCCCTGGTGTTCAGTTAATGGTAGGATAGTCAGTTACTATCTACACATATAGCTAGTTACTGGCTAAACCTACATGTGTGGCTCACCACTCTCTGAATACAGCCATTCAACAAATTTCCAATCCACTCTGCTACCTGTTCATCCAGCCCATATTTCATTAGCTTTTCTATGATGATATCATGGGAAAGAATGTGAAATGCCTTAGACGTATTATAGGCCATGATTTTATAGGTAAGATTCTCCACTCATTTCTCAGTTTGACTACATGACTATAATGGATATAATGGACAAATTTTTAATTTCTCTGTCCCTTGATAATTTGTGTAATGAAGGCAATGATACTTCTCTTCATGCTGAGGACATTTGTGAAGCCAAGTTGTTAATTTTTAAAGCTCCCATTAACTATTGTGACTTGAATTATCAAAGACTTGCACTGACAATAATATTTCTGTTTTTTTTATCAAACAAAACATTTTTATTACCATTTTTGCATTGTTTGGGTTTTTTGGTTTTTGTTTTTTGTTTTTTTTTTTGTATTTTTTTTTGCTTGTTTTTTAAAAAAAGACCGATATCTAGTGTTCACTCGGGCACTGCAGTTGAGCTATGGCAAGATGTCGGTCACCGTCAGGGTCTGATTGGAGAAAATCCCAGTATCAGACCTTGTTTCAGTTCATGATCCCAAGAGGGGTTTTTTACAGTCACCTAAATGTAATTGTGAAAAGCACAGCCTATGTCTACCTAGGTGGAAACCTTTACCTGGGAGCTGTAATTTTCTGGAAATAGCTGGAGAGTATTCAAACTGTATTTTCTCAGTGAAATATCTGTTAACACGCATTCAATTATCCAAATGATTAATAAAATCAATATCTGTTCTCTTTCTGTCTATTAAGAGATTATTTTTCCTGATACACCTCTTAGAGGCAGTGAAGCATGCAAAATTTAATTTCTAACACACTAAGTTTGTAAATAATATTAAACCATTTTTAACCAGGGAGTTGTACCGCAGTGGTCATATATGTCTTCATATATTTATTATCCGTTTATTTCTATGTAAGAGTAGTGGGTTAAATAGAGCCAAAGCAAAGCAGACACATCTTCAGGTTTTGTACTAAAATGACGCACAAAATCTGTGCATCTGCAGGATCTGCTTTAAAATAAACATACCATCCTGTGTCAGTGGGAGATTGAAAACAGTGGAAATAGAAGTGTTTAAATTTGAAGGTGAGAAATGCTTTTGCTCTGACTCTAAATTAAATAAATCAAGATTATTGATATGAGGAGACTGAAGAAAACCCTTAAAGAAAAAAAAAAAAGAGAGGGGGAAAATATACACACTCTCTTTTTTTTTTTTTTTTTAATGTGTGTGTGTATAGTGTAATGAATAATCATTCCGTGTTGTTTTCAGAAGGACAATCTGGAAATCTCTGAGTGCTTTAGGTTAACAAGACTGGATAAAATCATGTATTAAGCAGATGTACCCCAAGGCAGCTACCTTGAGAAAAGAGTACAGTCTGAAAAGTTTTGCTTTCAGTGGGAATTGATTTAAAGAGACTGTTTTTTAAATTTTTATTGTATCTGTGAAATAATTGGTCATCTTCAGCAGTTGTGATGAATTCTGTATTTGGGTCTTAAGAAAGAAACATGTTTTCATGTACCAGAAGTAACCTAGAGGGTCTGAATCATTTTGACAAGGATGATCTGCTTAGGATTGCAACAAAAATTCAACCTACTGGGGGGAAATAAGAGGCATAGTGTATATTCTGGGCCACATGTCACAACATTTATCACCCAATAAAACAAAGGAAAAGTTTACATGTGGGTCTTGCGCACCCTCAGTCAGTATTATAGACTCTGAAAGTGATGCTTTCCTGTCTCTTTGTTACTCTTCCAATTGACCATGCCAATAAACTTATTTCCAAAATGTTCCCGAAGACTTGAAAATTTCTTGGCCTTAGAACAAAAGGAGATTGCAGGTCATGACCTCAATAGATGATTTTTTTACTTTAATTTTTCATTCATTGAAATTTTGGCCTGCAATATTAAATCAAAGATAGCTAATTTTACAGGTACCATATAAATGGTACTACTTGTAACTTATCAATCAGAGGCCTTGTGACTTTGAATCAGCTTGTTCATTGACAAGCACATGCTTTTTTTAATTATTTACATGCATATATATGACTACAGAATATATCTTATTTCATATGTAGTGGTCTGAACATATAAATAATAACTGTCTTTTTTTGTTAATATTAATACCATTCTATTATTAAAATAAAGCTCTGAAAAACTTTTATGACAGAATAATTTATTAACTTATTGGATTAGCCATGTGCCTTTACTTTGTGGTCAGGCAATAGCTAGGAATGGCAGGACTTCTCCTAAACTATTTTGAAGGGGAGAATACATATGTCAGTATCAGAGGCATTCAGAAATTTATCTGTCTTTGTCAAGGACTTTTTTGGGAACTATGCTTGATAGAGAAAACCAGAAAATATTGCTTTTCTTTTTTGTGCACTTTGACATTGCCCATAATTTGCAATTCTTCTTTTTGCTTTTTAAATAATACAGCTACATTGATAACACTGATTCTACAACACAGCAACAGTAGAAATTTTAATGGTGAACAGATTGCAGAATAAAAATGGAAAAGTGTGAAACAGATCTGGCTGACTGCTAGAAAGTGTAGAGAAAAAATGATGAATAGAATTAAAGAACATAGAATCTATGAGTCATAGAATATTTGTGTTGGAAGTGACCTTCAAAGGTCATATAATGCAACTCCTCTGCAATGAGCAGGGACATCTGCATCTAGATCAGGTTGGACAGAACCACATTCAGCCTGGCTTTGAATGTCTATAGGGATGGCACACCTACTACTGCTCTGGGCAGTCCACTTCACCATTTTATCACCTCATTTTAAAGAATCTTTCCCTCACATACAATCCAAATCTCCTGTCTTTCACTTTAAAACCATTACTCCTCATCCTATCGGAGCAGGCCCTGTTAAAGAGTCTTTCCCCAAGACATGGCAAGCCTTCATCCATTCAGGAATCATGGGTATTTTGGTACCATAGAATCATAGAATCATAGAGTGGTTAAAGTTGGAAAGGACCCTAAGATCCTGCCTCCTGGATCCCTCCTGGCATGGACAGGGACACCTCACACTAGAACATGTCGCCAAAGGCTCTGTGCAACCTGGCCTTGAACACTGACAGGTATGGAGCTTTTAAGAAATTCTTTACTGTAAGGGTGGTGAGACACTGGAATGTGTTGCCCAGGGAAGTTGTGAATGCTCCATCGCTGGCAGTGTTCAAGGCCAGGTTGGACATAGCCGTGGGTGACATGGTTTAGTGGGAGGTGTCCCTGCCCATAGCAGGGGGTTTGGAACTAGATGATCTTAAGGTCCTTTCC
>JASSUY010024016.1:0-34848 GCA_032466535.1 Forpus xanthops | reverse complement strand
CCGGACGGGCGGGAGCGCGGCCGGGCCTGCGGGCCCCTGCGCTCCCCGCCGGGACGGGGCCCGGGCGGAACGCGGTCCCGGGGAGCCCCTCATGGGGGGTGGTTTGGCTGTCGGGGGACGAAAGGGAAAGCCCCACTGGTTTTCGATGTCAGCGGCTGGGGAGTGTTTGGGGCCGGGGCAGAGTGGCCGCAGCTAACGGGACCGGGCGCCCACTGAGCCCTGGGATGCGCCCGGGCTGTTTCGCGGGCCGGGCGGGCACCGCAGCCCTTTATCGGGGATGCAGCGGCGCAAAAAATAACCTGGGGAACGATCGCGTTTGCGTTACGAGAGGCTTCGCCGCGGGCGCCTTCCAGGCAGAAAATCTGCAAACTATTTCGCCCTGCCGAACCCCGGGTGAAGGATTAAAACCCCAAAGGAAGAGGCAGAGAGCGGCGCCGGGCGGGGACCCTGCAGTCTGCCCGACGTGCGGCCGCTCCTGCGCCCCAAAGCCGGGCTTAGGGCAGAGAGCGCGGCTTAGGCACGGCAGCTGTCCCAAAGTCAGTCATTTGTAATAGGCTTGCCGGAAGAGCAGCAGTGGAATTGATAGAGACAACCTCCAGCTGCGCCTAAACCTGCGGTTTCAATTAAAATACTGAGCTCCGATGAGCGGGTTTCAGCTGGGATCCCCAAGAACTGATGCGGAGGGTACCCCGGCTCCTCACCCTCCACGGCGACTTCTCCGGGCCGCGGCCCCGGGGCTGCTACACGGAGTCCCCGCCGCTCCTCACCCCTGGGAGCCCCGAGGCCTGCGGGACCCGGCAACCTGCTCGGTGAGGAGCGGGGAGCCGGCGGCTGCCGTGCCTTCGGCCGGGGAAGGGAAAGAGGGAGAGATGCGGCCCGGAGAACAGCCCGGCAAGGGGAAGCTGGCAGCGAGGTCCCGGCCCCGGCTCCGCAGCCCTCTTTCATCCTGCCCGAAATCATCTCGTTTACAGAAAATATTTGTTTGCACTATTAGTTGGTACTGGAGTTAATTACTCAACGTGTGAGCGGGGAGTAATATGGATAAAAGCAGCCCCAGTGTTTATTGTGTGGGTGAGCTGTTTGAGCGGTGCTTGAATAAACTGCAATTAGGGTTAGATAGAGATTAATTAACATGTGAGTGGCAAGGTGTAAAATAGTTCCCAACCCTCCACTCACTATAATCTGCAGGCGAGGAAAAGAAGTTTGCGGAGGCTAATTAAATACTTTGCTAAAGCCGCCGAGCCCCGGGAGCGAGGGAGCCCAGCCGCTGCCTGCCCCCTGCTCGCTGCCGAGCAGAGGCTTGGCTCGGCTCCCCGGGGGCTCTCCCGCAGTCCAAGCACCGGACTCGGTTTAGTGCTGGTGCATACGGCTCTCCGAGGCTCCATCTCACCTTCTCCCCCTTTAAAAAGCGGGACCCATCGGAGAAGACCGGGAGGATAGCAGCGAGCAGGGCTGGGGGACAACAGCTTCTGATGCCCCAAATGGGAAGACCCCTACTTCCGAGGTGGGGTGTCCCCCTCCCGCTCCCGAGCAGCCCCCGGGTTGCGCAGGGCGCTCCCCTCCGCCAGCCTGGGAGCCGCTTACAAAGTTTGTCTCTGGAGCGTGTTGTGGTTCGCAGGTGAAAAAGCCTGTCTGCAAACAGCCGCCGGCGAGCTGCTCCGGCGGGGAGGCTTGTCAGAACCCCCGAATTCTTCCAAACTTTCTTAGGCGTGCGAGGGAGGTGGGAAAAAAATACATAGAGAGAAAGATACAGGGGCCTTTTCATTGCTTTGCTTTACCTCTAGCCAGGCTCAATCTGAACCCTTCGCTCCCCCGCCCCCTCCCCCGGCTAATCCTCCCCTTTATTTTAGAAACACACAAAACCAGGTTCCACGCAGCGCTATAGTGGCTACAAGTGAAAGAGAATTGAGCGCCCTGAATCGCTGGGGGGAAATTGGTCCTGCTGAATAGCCCCGGCGAGGGACGGGCGGCTAATGGGGGCCAAGGGGGGGTGCTGCCGCCGTGGCCGGGCCCCCCAAACCAGGTGGACACGGGGCTTTCTCAATGCCCGCGTCCTCGCATCTGATGGTTCTGCAAATCCTCCCCTCCGCACCAAGTCGTTTTAATTAGGGAGAGGAAGAGAAGGTCCCCCAGCATCCAGGCGCTGTAATGTAGCGTCGCCTATTTTGGGGAAGAGGGAGGATGGGGAGGAGGGGGCACGACCAGGGCTAGAAGGGGGAGCCGCTCCGGCTGCCCCCCCCAGGGAAGCGGGCACCTTTCGGGGTGACACTTTGTAAACCTCCCGCTCGCAGCGCACGGAGACGTGTTTTTAATTTATTTTTAAATATTTTTCCTTTATTTATTAATTTCTTTTTTAAAAAGCAGCGAAAACCCAGCCCCGGACTCGACTCCCTCCGCGTTTATTTAAGGCTAATCACCAGCTACCCTGAGAGGGGTGGAATTAAACTAAGTTTAATTAACATTAATACACTGTCCTAATTAATGGGTTGGCTATTAATTTATACATGCTGGGGAGGCTCGCAGATAAGTGACAATTTATTAATTATCTTCCAGCTCGGTTGCAAAGGAGCTGATTGCAGATGGGTTGCCAAAATAACTCGAGCATGGTTGCGTGGTAGTTGCTTTAGGAAGGGAAAAAAAAAAAATTCATTCTCCCCCTTCTTAAAGAAAAAAAAAAAAAAAGAGAAAGAAGAAGAAGAAGAAAAAAAAACCCTCACGCTCACTCGGAGTGGCTCTTCTAACCCCAGCAAGAACTGGAGCACTCTTTTCCACCCAACTTGTGAATCGCACTTGCCTTCTAATTTGCCACATGCAAAACGATTCCTCTGCTTTGCAAGTTGCTTTTTAAGAAGGGAGAGAGAGAGGAAAAAACCCAGCTCGCACACGAGCGATTTGTGCGTCTTAAACTGGAAGGAAATTGTGCGTGGAGAGAAAGGGGGGGGGAGCTCCTCTTCCTCTCTCTGCCCCAGCCCACCGCGCTCTAGCCCGGCGCCTCGGCTCGGGGAAGATCCATGGTGGCATCCCCATGTCATTCTGCTCCAAGTGACTCCATGTGATGTCAGCTTTAAATGTACGAGACCGTGATCTGACGCTCAGGAAGATGTTTGCTACCAAAATGTGACGGTGGCCACACTGCGCTGCTTGGATGAGGCTCGCCGGCGCTGGGCAAAGGTAAGTGGTCTCGAGCCGAACCCCGCCGCCCCTCACCGTGCCCCCTACCCCCCACATCCCCCGCACCGCGGCTATCGGTGGGGCTGGGCTGGGCGATATTGGGCTGGGGGAGGCTTTTCTTTTTCTTTCTTGTTTTTTTTTTTTTTTTTCTTTTAAATACTAACAAGGTCTAGCTTGCATGTTACTTTAGCGTGTTCCGCTTAATGAGCAGTAATCTGGTACCCTACGTGCCATTGTTCTTGGATATGTTCATTTGAATGTAAATAGGGAGGGGGTGCCTGGGGGGGGTGGGGTGGGGGGGAGAATAAGGTGCTTATTAAATTGATTTGTCTCCCTGGCTTTTCTGGAATGCAGAGCCGAGAGCGGGAGCGACTCGCTGCTCACACCAAGTTCCCGCACGGCGGAGAGACATGGCGAGCCCGGGGTCGCTGGAGACGGTCATGCCTTCCTCCTGCCCCCGGCACGACGGCAGGGCCGCCGCCGCTAACCCCTCCAAGACCCTGGCCTTCTCCATCGAGCGGATCATGGCCAAGACGTCGGAACCCAAGCCGTCCTTCGAGCAGCGGCACGGAGGGCCGGAGTCGGAGCCGGTCAAGAAGCCGCTGAGCCTGTGCTCACCCCTGCCCTGCGTGATCCCCATCCCGCCTCTGGGCTACGAGGTGCCCTCCAAGACTCTCAGCTATTCCGAGCTGTGGAAGAGCAGCCTGCGGGGCAGCACGGGGCTCTGCAAAGCCAACTGCGGCGTGTGCTGCAAGGCAGAACTAGCCCTGGGCCAGCCCAGCGGCCGGCTCATCAAGCCGCAGGTCATCCACCAAGCGGGGGCCGTGCCGGCCGCCCCCCGCTCCCTTTATTACTTCAATTACCTGGACGCCGCGTACCACCCTGCCGACATCCTGCACGGACAGCTCTTCCCCGCCGGCCTGCTGGGCGCCCCGCCGCCGGGGGGCCTCTCGGCCCACCAGAAGCTTTTTCTGCTGGAAAACGCCAAGCTAGCGGGGCTGGCGGCCGAGAAGCTGCCACCGCCGCCGCCCTTCGCCCATAAGGAGCGGCTGCCGGGACACCTCGACCAGGTGATGAAGGATGCGGCGACGGCGGAGCGCGGCGGCCCCCCCAAGGGCCACGCCAAGCTGGGGGGCGGCAGCGGCGCGGCGGAGGGAAAGCCCAAAAACTTTACCTGCGAGGTCTGCGGCAAGGTAAGGGTGGCGCCGGGAAGGGGGGGTGTGGGGTGTGTGTGAAACATACCCCAGGAGCGGCCGGACCGGGCCTGACCTCGTCTTCCCGGGGCTTCCCCGCAGGTATTCAACGCGCACTACAACCTCACCCGCCACATGCCGGTGCACACGGGGGCCAGGCCATTCGTGTGCAAGGTCTGCGGGAAGGGCTTCCGCCAGGCCAGCACCCTGTGCCGGCACAAAATCATCCACACCCAGGTAGGTGGGGGGCTAGGCGGGGGAAAGCAGCTGGCCCCCGCCCCCCGCAGCCCCCCCTGACCGGCCTCTCGCTTTCCTTCCCCCCCCCGCTTGCAGGAGAAACCCCACAAGTGCAACCAGTGCGGGAAGGCGTTCAACAGGAGCTCCACACTCAACACCCACATCCGCATCCACGCCGGCTATAAGCCCTTCGTCTGCGAGTTCTGCGGCAAGGGCTTCCACCAGAAAGGTGAGCTGAGCTGGGATGGGATGGGATAAGGGCCCTCGCCCATCGTTAGCGGAAATTAGAGGTGGCGAGCCCTGCCCGGCTCGGTCGGAGCAACCTCCGCGCCCAATTACTTCCCCTCTAAGCGGGTCCGCATCGCCGGGCCCCGCTGATGGTTCTCCCTAAATGCTTTTTGAATGAGAGGTGCCAGGCCTTGGTCCTAATCCTGAGCCCCTCCGTTTGCCGCGGGTCACCGGGCTGACCCTGCCTCTCATTTGTGCCGCACCAGTTGCGCTACTCTGCTCTGACAGGGACCGAGTTTGACAGGGCGGGTGGGGGGAAACCCTTCCTAATGCCCCCCACCCCGTCCTGCCCGGCTTTACCTGTGCACCGAGCGGCCTGGGCACCTTCGGTAACCCACTTCTCCACCTTCGTCCTCTCTCGCAGGCAACTACAAGAACCACAAGCTGACTCACAGCGGGGAGAAGCAGTACAAGTGCACCATTTGCAACAAAGCCTTCCACCAGATCTATAACTTGACTTTCCACATGCACACCCACAACGACAAGAAGCCCTTTACGTGCGTCACTTGCGGGAAAGGATTTTGCAGAAACTTTGATTTAAAAAAGCATGTCCGAAAGTTGCACGACAGCGTCTCCAGCGCTCCTCCGCCGCGGGACCCTGGGCGCAGCGGGCAGAGCTAAGGACCTCCGCACGCCGCCCCACTCGGACCTGCTCCACCAGGCCAGCGTTATTTATCCAAACCAGCCTTTGCTTCTCTTCTTTTCCCCAGCGAGCTCAGCCGCCGGTAGCAAGCGATCCCGAGACGCAGTTGTATATAAGAGGAATCTTATTTAACGGCACGTTGCGCCGCTGGAGCGGGCCAGGAGGGGCCGGTCTGGCTGCCCCCCGCAAGGACAGCGCTCTTTATCCGTGTCTGTAAATCTCCATTTTAAATGTACGCTCGAATAAGTGAGGAATATATATATATCTATATCTATCTATCATGGGACAATAAACCGACCCTTCGCAGGTGTCTCATTTCCCACCTCGGCCCCGGTCCGACCGGGGGACCGGGCTCAAAGGCGCTGCCTGCCGGCTACACGCGGCTTGCGGGAGTTCCGGGAGCCGGGACGGCGGTGGGGAGAGCCGAGCCCTGCCGCCCCGGGGCCCACCGAGCGCTGTGGAGGAAACCGAACGAGGGCGGGAGGGCAGCGGGCGGCTTCCGCGTGCTGCCGCCCCCCGGGAACGGGGCAGCTCCGCGGCGGGACCCCCGGCGGGCTGCGCGAAGGGCGGTTCAGAGTTTCCCAGTGCTGCTTCCCGGGGTCGGTTCATTACGGCGTGTTAAATCCGCTGCTGAATGACTCTTCCCCTGCATGCAGATAAAATGATCTCACGCTTGCTTTTCAAGTAATGACCCAAATTAAGAGAGAAAACACAGACCCTTCAAACCGCATTACATTAATCTAATCATTCCCAGCAGGCCTCAGAAACTCTTTTTGATCAGAATATGGATAATCACGCACTTGGATAACACTAAATATTCCCTTCTCATCTCCACCCCTCCCTCACTTTTAATATGCGAGTGCCTATTCCGGCCACGTCGTTAGGAACAATATTATTCTAGCGGAGTAAGGAGCTGGAGCCGGCCGTGCGTGTGCGTGTGCTCGGGCCGGGCTTGCCAATGAAGATAGGAAGAGAGAGGCACCAAAATGCCTGGGGACCGTGTAACGGGGAGTTCACATTTCTTCGCTTAATTGAGTGGCTAAACGGTGGGAGGCAAGGACAAGCACAGCTCGGGAGGCGATCCCTAGCTCCGGATTTCGGGATTCATTAACTGGCTGCGATGCTCCACTCTCCCGGAGGAGTGGGCTGGGGCCGAGGGGGTGCCGGGTCCCTGCTCTCGCTGGAGGGAGTGGGGTCAGTTCAGAGATGCTCGAGGTTTGCATTTTGAGGTACCAGAAGTAGCGTTTGGACGGTTTGCGTCGGGTGAGGAGCGGGAAAGGATGCCCGTGGTCCTGGCAGAGGGGAAAGATCGTGGTGGAATTTGTAAAAGATCTGGGGAGAGTTTCAGGTTATATTAAAAAAAAAAAGGAAATAAGAAAAATTGAACCCCGTCGCTGTAAGTCTCTGCTCTGGGAAGCCTCGGGGAGGGGTGGGAGAACCGTCCCCAAGCAGAGAAGAGGCTGTATATCTGAGTCCCTCACCGGCGGATCGCACCTGCGAACCACCAGCCGAGTCCGGCTCTTCCCAACAGACGGGGCGGGAGAAACCCTTGTCCGGAGGCATCGGGAAGGGACCCCTCTCTGCACGGACACTGTGCGGGGGGACACACGGCAGGACAGGGTCCTGGAGGCGGCGAGCGGCGGGGTGCGCGCAGCCCGGGAGCAGCAGCGGAGCCAGTCCCGCTGCCAGGCCCAGGAAAAGCGGCGCTGGAGGAGGGCAGGGCTGTGCTGCCAGCCGGGCGCCCAAGGCGGGTCCCCCCAGACAGCGCGCAGGCTGCTTCTTCAGAGCCCCTGACAGGCGGGAGCAGCGCGAAACCTGCTCCCGGGAAGGGAATGAAGGGAAGCGCGTTCCCTTCGCATCGTTATAAAAAACGGTGTTGTTTACAGAGCCCCTGTGAGAGGGGGAGCGGCATCCCCCGACACGGCTGCGGGCATCCTCAGGGCACCCAGGGTGCCGCGTCGGCCCGGTGGGTCACCCCGGCGGTGGCGGGCAGCGCAGCCCGTCCCGCGCCGGCGTTGCTTCGGTGTCCTCCGACCTCGGGCGCACCGGGAAGCGGTCGCCACCGGCCCTCCCCCCCCGTTCTTCCCCGGGATCTCACCCGGATCCCGGCACACACAAGCCGCAGATAGCGGGGGAGGGGCGGTTCTGTCAGACACACACACGCCAGAGCCTCCAATTATCTTCTCCCTCACAAGATGTTTCTGCTGTCCACGACTGCTCACACTTCAGCACTCTTGCCAGCAAGCCTCAATAATAACACAAAAACCCGTACAGAAACCCCTCTCCCGGCACCGCAGCCGTGCACACAACAGATTGAGCAGGGCCGGTGCCTCGGGGGGGAGGGTTAGAGGTGCCTCCGCGTACAGAGCGAAGAGCCAGCACCGTCGGCCTCCCCCCCGCTTAGCTCGGCTCGGCCCGGCCCGGTCCGTCCCTGGTACCGGGCAGGTGCGCCCCGCCGGACACCGGGAAGCGAACAACCTGGAGACAGCTGCGTTGCCCTTTTCTCTGCACTCCGCTCTGCAAACGTCTGAGCAACCAGTTTGCTGCTAGAAACATGTTAATTGCCAACGGAGCTCATTAAGGCATGCACATGCAAAACACAGCGAGGGAGATTAAATGGACAAAAGCGCAATAATGAACTGTCAAAAATCGGACCCATCTACAAGACCAGGAGCACTCAAGAATGAGGCATTTAGAGGCAACAAAGGATTGTCTGGGACAGGAAGAAAGGACGACCTAGACTTTTGTTTAGTCAACACAATTGATTACAAATGAGAGATTAACAGGATAGCTTCAGAGTTTTTTTGAAGGAGGCAGAAGAGAAAAGTCCAATTAAGTGCACCGAATGTTAACTACATTGATTTCCACGGCCAGCCCTAGAGAAATTCTCATTAAACCATCCCTGGCGATCCCTTTTGGAAAGTAATTTGTCTCCCTGATGGAGCAGAGAAAGGGAGCCGTGTAAAGAGAAAGAAGCGCTAGTTCTTGGCACAATGAGTTTAGGAGACACACTGGAAAGAGCCAAAGGGGGAGTTAATGAGCATCTGACAAGCCGCTTGGACCCGGGCCTGGAGAGCAGCGATGAAAAGATGGAATTGGCCAACAACTATTCTTTATATCAAACATAAAAAGGCCAATCTGAAACAGGGCTGCTCAAAGCTGGTGGGGAACAAAAGAAAGGCCCCCACTGGGGGGTGGAGTGGAGGGCTCAACTGCCCCATTGGGATGGGGAAAAAAAAACCCATAATGTACCTGTATGACCCTCTCGGGAACCCGGGCTGCGGGACCCGGCAGCACCCCCGGGCAGGGCTGGGAGGGGGCTCAGCCTCACCCCGCACCCCCCCCCCCAGTAAGGGGACCCGACGCCCGCGGCGCTGGGAACAGCTCTGGGCGGTTGTCCCGCAGAGGTGGATCACCAGGCGGCACAACAGCGACCGGGATCTCTCTCGGAGGCTGCGACGTTCCGACGCCCCGAATCCGCCTTCCACCTTCCTCCTGGGGGTATATTCTCCCGACTCCACCCCCCCAGGGACCGGGCACCGCAAGGCAACGCGCCTCCTCTCCCCTCGCGTAGACACGGGGACTCCTAAATCAGATTAGGGCTCGTTAATAACAATTTTGGCTTAAGTCTGTATTGACTTAGGTTTAGGAATAGCTTAGCACTTTCGTTTAAGTCAACACGGCAGCTAAATTGACACATGCCTTTCCCAACCCGCAGAGTTCCCGCGGACACACAGGCGCCCGCAGGACTCGTCCTTCTGCCTCTTTAAGCCGTTTAATGCGAGTATTTGCATTATCTTTGAGGGAGCCACCGGGCCTCGAGGGTGCTGGCCCATTCCTCAAGTCGCCCACGAGGGTCCCCCCACGGAGCGGCTCCGCTTCCCGGCCACCTCTCGAGGTTGGGTCCTTGGAGCTCTCGCCCTTCTCGCCGCTCAGCCCCTGTGGTCCTTCCCCAGTCTGTTCCCTAACGCCCCTCGCTACCCTTGCGGGTGCGGACCTCTGATATCCCAGAGAATCAGGGCCGCACCGACAGCGGGCTCCGATCCCGAGTGGGACACCGAGGGACCCCTGGGGGCAGTGCAGGCGGAGGGGCGAGCGGCTGCTACCCCGGGGGTGCGCTTTGAGGAGCTGCAATGCTGGAGCTACTCGGTGACCCATGCTCACCTCACGCACTCCCGAGTGCTCCGGCGAGAAGATTTCACACCGCAACGAGCTTCACCCCAAACCATTCACTTTCCTAACCTCTCACTACCACCCTACCTTTTCCCAGCCACCAACTCTGCAACTCTCTAGGTGACCCAGTGTCACAGCTAAAGACACAACGAGGAGAAAAAACTCTTTACCAGCTTGCTTCTACCGTCCTCCATGACCCCCCAGAAAACCTATCCGACCGTTTAACACTACTCCTAGCTTACTCATACCACTAACCCTGCCTGAGCTAATGCCACACGCACACGTTATTCCTATTTCTCTCTTGCAACTGACTGAATCATGGGCAACACGTGCCCTCAATTAAAAACATTTAAACGAGATGCATGCGGACGCCTGTGCTCGCTGCGCTGGGGGCGATTACTTTTCCTTTTCAGGTGGTGCACTCAGCCCTGGGACATCAGGAGCACAAACAGTTCTCTGGCGCGGGTGTTTCAAGCCACGAGTATTCTTAAAGTCGGAAAAAAACTTCTTTGAAGTGACCCTGGGAAGAGCATATTCGGTTAGGGCAATGCCTCGTTGTCCTCATAGAGGACAACGAATTGCTGGATATGGAGCACAGGGGAAGGGACTGCTCCCAGAGTTTTGAGTTTGTAACCCCGAAACTAACACCAAAACGTGACTTTTCCTATAAGCTTTTGCATCTTCGCAGTCTTCTGCAAACGCAGTAACTGATGAGCAACTTTAAAAGCGAGCAGGTAGGGAGCAGAAGCCCCTCCAACTGGTGGGCAGGGTTCGGGCACCCTGCTTTACCTCTCCCTACAGCGCTGCCCCGCTACCGGTGACCAGGAGCAAAACCTTCGCCCAATCGCAACGGGGATGAGTGCCTGGAAGACCGCTGCGATGGACAGGATTGTCCTGCGGAAAGGCTGAGGCATTGAAATCGCTCAGAAGAGCACCTGAGACTTCCCACAAGCACCTTCCTCAAGTCCCGTTAACAGTCTGCTACCCCTTCTCCCGTCTTCCTCACTGCTGCCAGTTGCCAAGATATTTCACATAAATAGAAGCTTTCTGATTTATAATCAGCCTTTTCCTTCTGATTCATTATGGTAATGAACCGAGATATTACCAACATTGGATTATCGCATCACTGAATGAATCCAGCAAAAGAAAGCTGATTATAGAGGAAAAAGCCAAGTGGATCAGGAAACGGCCGGGAAACAGTGCGAAGAGTTAACCAGCTGTTTAAGATCGCTCTAAACACCGTTCCCAAATGACAGGGGTGTGATAGTTTCGTTTACGCAGAGAAATCCTTCCCCTGTGCATGTACAGATTCGTTTCCCACCGCCACGGTTATCATTACGGGCAATTCCAAGGGATCTATCCCGCTCCCCGTAGCTTCCCGGGAAGCCCCGGCTCCGCTCGGCGAGGACCTCCCCCCTCCCGTCACCGCCTGTCCCCGGTCACCGGTGCTCCTCTCGCTCCAGAAAACGACAGCAATGCTCTTTTTGTGTATGTGTCCCACTCTCTTCTTCCTCTCTCAGTGCTGCCTGGCTCGGGCTTTTCCAGCCTTGAGCAAACCTACCCCTGGGCATGCTTCGGAGAGCCCCACAGCGCCCAGGTTAGACCGCGCTTAACAAAGCTGCAGGCGCGTGGTTCGCTAAAACAAATTACCCTCCGGAAGCTTACACTGAGCAACACTTGAAGCACCGTGACTATTGGGAACATACACAAACTACACAGAAGCCTCGAAACCGAAATTCCGTTTCCCAACCTTGCTGTGAGGCAGGTACTAATTTGCTGGGGCCTCACACTATGCAAATCGTCAAGGAGACTGTAATTTACTTAATTTTTCCTTTTATTAAGTCACAATGTATTTGTAAAATAATCTTCCAGCAGCTGGCTCTGCTTGAATCTGTTTCAAAAGTGTGATGTAAACAATCTCACACTATTTTTGTTGCCTAATAGGGCTTTCTGGTAGGTGATACGACTGAGAGCAAGGAGAAAGAACACCACGCATTTATTTTTAAGATCATCATCACTAGTGATAAAAACTTACAGGAAGAAGTGAGCATACTTCTTGTCCGCACGCAAAGAAACTCCAATGAGAAAGATACACCTGGAGGACTACGCACACAACAGGCAGAATGCTGTGCAGCTTCATGAGCTGCATCAGCTGTGTTTAAAGCCAGTAGCAAATTCCCAAATTAAATCACATTGTTTATGGCAAAGACAACCTGACACAGCAGGAGGATGCACTGAAGACCTGTGGGTTTTTTTGTTCCACCTGTCTCCTTGTCAAGGGTTTAAGTACCTCTATCCATATCTTGCTAGTAATCACACAGCCAAAGTGATTCAGCCCCCAGTTGCGAAACAGTAGCAAAAGTACAAATAATCAAATGTAACTCATTACATTGGGATTTTTCATCATCGGTCAACTTCTGAGATTCTGATTTACACTCGGCAGATTAATATTTCAGACCAGAGGAAAACAAACACCATTCCTAAGCAAAGTATTTACTACTGGCCTAATCACTGTCCATGCATTTGGCAACAGCAGGTACCTATTTACATCCAGCTCACACATGTAACAACACTGAAATCAGAGGCAGTGACTATAGGATCAAAGCTTTATTTGGACTGTAACACAGCATATCCATGGATTGTAATCTTTGAGCAAACAGAATATTACAGTAATGAAGACTTCTGCATTACAAATATGTTAAAACAGCTTGCATTTGGGGTGATATTTAAGGTCACATTGTATCTGAACACAACTATTAAAATATTATGAAAATTACCATTATGGAGTAAATAATATTTTCTTTCAGATGTAACCTCTAAAAGTACATTCCATTTCAAATCTGTTTTTTTTTTTTTAATTTTTCCAGTACCAACAAGCACAAACTGAGCATCTACATCCCTGACCTGCTCTATGTGGAAAAGAGAGAAATTAAGAACTTTCAGCTTAGCCTAGAATTTAGCTCCTATTCAACCCCTCATAAATGCTACCAGAGTAAATGTCAAATATCATGTGTCTAAACCATCTTATTATTTCAGATGTACTCTCAAATTAAATTAATAGGCTTGAGAAAGATTCTGTGGAGTAAGAAATCTCTCATCTGAGGGAAAAGTAACATGCCTTCTGCTACTGCCCCCACAGCCAGAATAACTGAGAAAGTAAAAAACTTGGGAATGTGATGGGAGAGGTGACAAGATGGGTGAACAGGCTGTGCTCCTGGGTTAGTACTGTGGTTACTCATCTGTGCATAAACCTAAAAAAGGGTGATTAATTATTTCTTCTTGTAAGATACCCAAAGATTAACTTACAAGCAAACAAACGCTTTGGTTTTCTTCACCTCTCTTCTCTCAATTGCTTTTCTCCACCCACCAGAAAAGCACAAGCAGCAACAGGCTCTTAGGACCACTGTAATTTATGTATACATGTATTTTAACCCAAAAGGGCAAGCGGGAAGAATGTAGCGCAACAGGCTATGTTCTGATGTAAAAAACACCCCAATACTTACCCAAGATGTGTAGAAAATGACACAAGATACATATATATGAATGATAAAACATATATAATATATACTTTATATTTTATATAAAAGCGTGGGATAAGATAGGATGTAACTGCATAGAAGTTACAGCCTTGATGTGGTAAAGAATACCCATTCAAGATCTCATTTAAAGCTGATACTAAACCATACTGGTATCAAACAGTTTAGGGGAGCTTGTTTGTTTTTTTTTTTAAAAACACACTTAATTTAACATTTGCTTTCTCCGTTTGCCTCTATACAAAGGCAAGTGGCAAGCTAGCTCAACTGTAGCAATTAAACTGTGCACTCCGATCAAAGTAGAACAGAGATCCTGTGTAGCTCTTTCCTTCCATTGCTTGCCCCATGGTCTCTGCCAAACTAGGCAATGCACACTCCTGCACCTCAGCATCTCTGCTGCCTTGCCCCTACACTGCTGCACTGCTTCAGGCATGTGCAATTGCCTTTTTGTATATAAATATCCCAGACCTTAGGCAAGCATGAAGGCCTTCACCTCTGAGAGCAGTCACCTATACACACTCCTGCTTTAAATGTCTCTCTTCATTTTTGCCTTTTCTGGACATGTTCCAATATAGTTTTCCATGCACTTGTTTTCCAATTGCTTCTAAAGCTATGCTGCAGAAAAAAAAGGTAATTCCATTTTAACCTTAATATTTTTGAGCAATAACAACACAATAATCAGAAAAATGTTCTGAGTAGCTAACTGCAGCACGGAATCTACACTAACACTGCTCACAGCTGCCTGTCATAGCACACTACAAACTCCTCTCCACACAGCAGCCAAGTCAGCCACACAGTGCACACTTTCCTTCCAGGGAAATCAAAAGGGGCCAAGAGATAGTGAGCGTCTGCCTTGTGTCCTCACGTTTAGGTGGAGCCCAAAGAGATAAAGACCCAGATTATTGTATAAGTAATTAGGGGGACAGATTTTAGTTCAAGTGATTTCTCTTTGGAAGCAAAGACCAGGATGAATCCTAGTCTTTGTTAGCAACTAACTGCTCACCCATCCCCTCATTCTGGGCATCATGTGTAATAGCTTTTCCTTTCCTGTCTGCTCAACTGCTCAAGCAAATAACTTCCAATTATTTGCTTTTTTCATGTGAACCCTGCAATTCTAAGAACCATAGACATTCCCTAAGTCAGACTGAGAACCACACTGTGATGTTACAGAAGAGAATATTACCAAGTTGTCTCTGTGACAGAACACTGAGTAGGTATAAAAATCACAACGATCTCTATGCCAGGTTTTGTTTTTTTTTCTAACTTCTCTGCTTGTAAGATGAAAGCCTAATTTGATATTTTTGTAGTTATATAACAGTTCTAATATTTTGTGACATTTTGTATTGTGACACTATAGATGAAATTGTCATCGGACTGACACCCTTTACTGTTTATTCCTTAATTACAACTGTTAACAACACTGCAGAGAAGCGTGCTAATCTGCCATCACATATTATGAAAACAACGTTATTGTTACAAACACCAACACCCACTCAACAGGAGAATTCTAAGATGGCAGTTTCTGCAAAAACTTACCACTTAAATGGACACTTAGTAGTAAAAGTTTTTTAAGTGAACCCTTAATGCTACCATTGAAAACATACTACGATTATATGTCACAGCTGAAGTTCTGACTTTACTGTGTCAGTGATTCTTTATGCTACAAAGAGATGTGATTTTTAATAGTAGGTTTTATCTCTATGGATCATAGAGCTGCATAAAGCAGCTCACTGATAGCCTAGCAAAATTTGCAATGATTACATCTTCATATTCTCAAACATCGGCAGATTTTTTTCTCTCCTACTTTCATGTCGCGGGTGGATGTTGTTGCATGAGATTAAATTTTAACAATATATTTACTCAAATCCAGGTTCTTAAAAAAAAAAAAAAATTCTTTTTCTAAGCTTCCTTTGTTGAGGGAGAATTAAACTTCGGCAGGCCAAGTCCCACAACTGGAGGGTTCTTCCACTGAACTGATACTTTAAAGAGCACTGCACTGGAGCAATTAAACTTTCATACCAAGTCCACTGTACAGTCAAAACTCAGTCACACTGCACCTCTGCAGGAGGAAGCTGAGGAGCTGTTCAATGGTTGAAAATTAAACTATTATCTCCTCAATTTCTACAGCCACTGCCAGCTACTTTTTAGTTTGCTTCTTCCAAACTTTTTATGCCTAAGCAAAAGTTCTCACTTGTAGATTGTATCAACAGGAAGAAAACAGCATCAAGAGAGGCCAAGAAGTACCAGAAACCCCTAGAGATCTGTTTACTTCCTCTTGTCTGTACCCAGCCATCAGACAGAAAACACAAAGCAGGCAGCAGGAGGTTGGGAAAGCAGCAGTGGTGACTGGAGTGAGGTGTAGGAGTGATGAAAGCAGCAATGACAAAAATCAAGGAAAACAAGATGTGGAAATTTAAGGTGTTCCTTCTACAACTGCTCTGCTGAAGGTTTTCACACAGACTCCTGGTGCTAAAGTAAGGCTTCTCTGATGCAAACAACACACCTTTCCTGTGAACCGTAAATTCCTCCTTTCTCCTTCATGCACAAAGAGGCATACAGCACAGATAACTGCAGTGAAGAAAGATAATGCATGAATCTGTCTTTCCTTGTCACACTTATATGTGGAAGCAGAGGATTAAAAATAACCTAAAACTCTTCTCATACTGAAAAAGCAATTGCCTTGGTGGATTTCTATACACCAGCATTTCTCACTTTTGATCCTAAAGGTCCCTTTGAAGACTGCTGCTCTAATACAGCATAAAGTGTACACAACGTGGCAACGGAAGCTAATTACCCAATAGAGTTCATTTTCATTTCAATGATTTACATTACATGATATCGTGTTGCCTGATCTGGATGATCTTGTCTGCTTAAACCATAAATTGCAAAGCGAAATGAAGCTAGAGTGTTTATTTTTGTGAATCTTCTGGGTAGCTTATGTTCTGTTTTGCAGTTTTCACTTTCTTAAAACCAATAGGAACTTCTGCTCTTCCTAAAAGAAACTCTTCCCACTTGGGCAGAGATTCTTTTACTGATGCCCAATAGAGAGTCTGAGAAAGACAGAAGAAAAAATAAACTTCATGTCAAAATCTGTTTCAGCCTGTTTCAAAACCAATACAGATATGCAATGCATTAGTAAATCTTGCTTTCTGAGGGAACCAATTCAGAAAAGAACAACGTACTTACACATGAAATTTCAAAGCTCTTGTACGATACAAAACACAGCCTAGAAAGATTTCATTCTGCAGCATGAACTGTGAAGTGACTGAATGTGCCCTCTTGTGGTAAGCAACAGATCAGTTTAAACCCTCAGTACCTTTAACAAAGTATTTTCTGTGATTATTAACTTCCAAAATCAGCTTTTACATTTAAGTATGTATGTTAGTGGAATCTAATTTTTGAAGTGGGAAGAAGTTGTTTAATGTTAGAAACAAAGTGCTATGTAAATTGGTTATCCCAGAAAAACTGCTGTGATGCAGTTCACAATATTTGAATACAATTTTTGATGTGATAAATCACTTGATGAAGTAATTGGCTCCAGTATTTGCATCACAAACAAAAAAAAAAGACAATAAAAAACCCTGCATACTTACCCTGTGGTATATGAAAACCACAATGGATTACCCTTCTCTGCATTACCCTCTGCCTCTGCGTAACAGATTTAACTACTTTTTTTACCTATGGAATAGACACATGATTCATCTTTTTTGTGTCAGTATCCTAAGGATAACTTCGTAGAATTTTGAAGAAAAATTTAAGTGCCATGTATATTTTTCTACAGAAAAATGTCAACAAAGAACTGTATCGAGTCAACACTTCAATCCATCCACCGATGTAATTTTAGACACTTAGTCCATTCGGAAAAAAAAGTAACTTCATGGTAGGAAACATTTATGGTGCATTGAGCATTTTTCTTTACTTAAGTATGTAATGCAGAAGCAGCGTACCACAGAAAGGAACATCTCTTTGCATAGGTGTTGGATTCCTGGCTACTCATTTTGATCCTTACATGTAACTCAGATATAACTATGGCTCTTGCAGATTTACAAAAATATTTTCTTTAACAGATTTACTCAAAGAATCTTTTTTGACAAGCATATGTGCTGTCATACAGAACTACTCCGACTTAGCAAGCTGGGGATCCATTATAGCCATAACTTTCAAAGTATATTAATACAGGCACATATATGGCTGAGAAAAATATGCTCAGAAGTGTTTTGGAACAAAGCATGCACAAAAATCTGAAACCATGAAAGAAAGTTTTCTTTTCCCATTATTTATAGCACTCTTCTGTAGAAGCATAAAAAAAGGCTGAAATAGGATCTTCTCCTTCAAATAGTAACTCTGTTCTCTCTCAAATCCAACCGCTGCTGCAGAGTGGAGACATATCTGCAACCATGAGCAGTTGCTCTATGTTCTCCAGTTTGCACAGATCTTGGTCTACACACAAGTTTAACACCTAACACAGGCCAGAGTAAGCAGCAGTCTAAACCTGATCCAAATGACTCCAGAAGAGTCTAAAAGTAATTCTGTATAGGTTCAGTATTAGGTCCTTGGTATCTTTCTTAGCATAATTGAATATGAACAAGTATCTAGTAAAAAGTATACTCTTTTGCTCAAAAATCTCTAAAAAAAATGAAGAAAACCCTGACTAAATGGTCACACTCAGTGTGCACCATCACCATCACATGAGTAGGCTGTTTACAAAAATGCAATGACAGACAAAAAACTTTTAACAGTAACCAGAACAAGAAGTGATGCCTCTCATTGAAGTAATAGCCTAAGCATTACAACACTTGCCCAGCAGGTGTGAAACTAGTGTACAAACCACCCCTCTTCACAGGCTGACAGTGCTAAAACCTGTACCTTTCCCCTCCTTTGACAGTGCCCTAGCACTCAAATCAGTGTGGGACCCCCGTGTCACTATGCGTGTGGAAACTAAGCCACCATACAATGAAGAACCCACAAACCACTGATACAAAATACACGAGTGGGAGGAATCTTATTCAGTGGCCTTGCGGTTAAGATGTTTAGGAAGAGCTGTGCTCCAGTGCCTATTCCCTGCACTGTTTCTGTCCTCATCATTCATCCATCACTGCATAATACTGATAAAAGTGTTGAGAATAGGGAACTGAACTTAGTATGCTTTATCAGGCTAATATTTGGTGCTCACAGTAACTTGCTGTTCAAAATTTCATCTTTAAATGTTTTAGGAACTACAGGTTGAGACGTAGAGTGCTCCTGCTGTAGCAGTACTTTGCATACAACCATAAAATAACTCTGAGAAGTGAAAATGCCTCTGTGCACGCTGATAAACTCTTGACCCTAAAATGCAAAGATGACAATCTGTGGCAAACTGAAAACAGGATGACCGGATAAAACAAACTAGGTAACTCTGATATAACAAACACAGTAAACTCCTGATATTTACTATATTCATTTTTAAACAGAAGTTCGTAGAGATCTGAAAGCTGCTCAATATTTCCACCAGAATGCTCCAGAATCTAGGGACCTTGCCCCAGAATTTAGGTTCAGCTTTGCTACGCAGTACACAGGCCTTTGGCTATACCAGTCATTGGATTTTAAAATCAATTATTTTCACTTTGAAAACATGCTTTGGGGGGAGGTGGGAGGGGGAAGGCATAATATTTGGTAAACAGCAAATAAGAAGACAGAATTCCAGGACTTACTTCTAACTTAACAGTATCTGGATGTGGATGTAAATGCATTCGTTCTTGCAGCTTTTTTTCTGCTGCTTCTATATCCTAAAACACAGGCAAAGTACATTTTAAAAACAAACACTAGTAATTTCAAAAGGAAAATCCACACTCACATAAAGACATTTAAACATCAATAACTATGTGAAGACATTTAAATGAACTAAATAAGCCCATTACAGCTAAACAGCATTTGAATATTAACAGTGAAGTTCTACTCTTTCTGTTCTAAAATCCAACTTGCAAGACCAACATCCTACAGTTTCTAAATATGTTTGCTGTACCTTTCTGATACAAGAATAAACTTCATGACTACAGAAGACCGTTGCTGTAAAAGTGTTAGTTAAATTCTGCTCTGAGAGGAACAAAATGGTTTTATCTGTGCTGCATGAAGCCTCAACTATGTGTTCTAGCTACTGTAACTGTAAAGTAACTAGGCAAATTATGTGCAAGATCTTTACTTCTCAAGACAAAGATGACTTGCTAATATGCATGCATAACATGTGCACAAAAATGTAGAGCTGCAGCAAGCTGTTCACCAGACAAATTTGGATGACAATGCACCTCACATAGCTTTCTTAAAAAAAAATCCACCCCAGTATTTGGGTTTCTGCTTGGCCAGTGGATATGTGCTGGGTTCACTAAGGCCTAAATAATTTAAAAGAAGAAACAACTGAAAATCAAGAGCAACAAACAAATCAAAACATCCCCCTGAACTAAGCACCCTCCCCCTTTAAAGTTCTGACCCATTCTTGTGGGCTTAGTTCCATACCCAAACATTGAAGAGATTGAGTGGTGGGCAGATGAAGAGAGACAGAAAGGGACGTGGGAGTGGGGTGTGAAGAAGCCAAAGCTGAACAGAGTGGAGGGGGAAAGAAAGTATAGCAGATGGCAGAGTTGGGAGCAGAGAGCGGGTGTGAAGAGTACAACAGAAAAACTAAATGAGAGAGGAAATTCCCCAAAGGGACTTCCCAAATATTAACCACCACTGCTGCTGAAAAGAAGAGTGAGATTCTGGAGACACATATCCACAAGAGAGACCAAACATGATTACTCGTATTGAATAATAGCCAATCTGAATACATCAATAAGCAAACAGTGCTCGACACAAGCTTAGTTTGAAAAATATGACTCAAATTCAGTAAAGTATGATTAACCGAAGCAAAGCCAGCCGTATTTTAGTTGAAGTTCAACTTACTGATACACACTCAGTTAATTCAATTTACAGCGTTCATCTTACTTTATTTCCTGTTAGAGAATAACTGCATTCTCTTGTATATAATTACTAACCTAATCCAAGCAAAACTATTTTCCCTTTTCTACACCGAAATCCACATCCTTGTAGGAGCTAAAGGATGTCTGAGAAAGAGCAGATTTGAAATAGTTAATAGCTGATCCTTTTCAGGTGAGAAAAGACTATTGGGATAAACATACAGGAAGAATATGAGCAAAACCAGAAGCCACTTGAAATCACAATATGAAAATAACAGAGGCCAGTACAGGCTTTAGCAACCTAAGGAAAGAATTTCTCTGTTGCATGTACTTTGAACAGATACCCCACATTTAGCACCAAATGAAGCTCATATCAGTATGACTCAGATAAAGCCTAGAGAAGTTACCACCATACTGAATAGAAGGATGAACCAGTTATGTCCACTTCATATTCTTCCATAAAAATTTCCTTGTTTCTAATTTCTTTCTCCTAATTCCTGTTCACAGGAAGGAAGACTATCAGTCAAGACAATTATTTCCTTATATACTCCAAAAAGTCATTAGAATGTTTATGCTGATAGGAAATTAGTGTCTTTTAGGCAAAAAGGAGACAGCAGTTGTGCATATATGTTTAGTAGAGAAGGTCACTTTGGCATAGCCTAGATATTGGATGTGTCTTTTTGTTGCTCACTCTAGTTGTATGTTGTGCAGTCTATTGTCATTCAGAATACTGATTTAATGACAGACAGTGAAATAAATTTTTGCTGGAAGGTGCTTTAGAAAATAACTTGCTTTAGAAAATAACTGGAACTACTAAAAGATTAGATGGCACTTCTTGTGTGTCTACACAACTAGTTAGCTTTCTAGGAAAAATAAATCCCCATCATAAATATAAAACTCAATAGATTAGCAGTGTAAAAAACACTGGAAAAAATACCCACAAATCTAGTATGTCACAGAACTGAAAAAAGAGAGCATCTTGCAGTGCTTCCCTTAAAACCACAAGGGCTGGAACACAAACAATTCAAGCCCCTTCCCCAGAGGTAAAATGGAACGCATGACACATACATCACTTTTAGGGGACCAAATTCAGCTGTCACTTATGTTGATATCAGTTTGGCAGGTTCCCACTTCAATAATTCTACAATTACATGTCTGTGAAGGAAAGCAAATTTGGTCTAAATTACCTTCTCAATACTAATTACTATATAGCATATTCTTTATTTGCTATTTCATGTTATAAGCTGTTGCACAGTAATACATATTTCTAAACACAAGAAATCTTATAAATGTCATGCATAAGACGGCAAATACTAGTCCGATTTCTGCTTTTATTACAACATTATACAAGTTCCAAATGATACAGATTTCCCTCATCTGCAGTCTCCCTCAAAAGACATCAAGGAAAATACACTTATGATTCTGTTCAAGTGCCAAACAAGTGCTTGTAATATAAAAATTTCAATTAAAATAATGCTTAGTTCCTTGCCTTCTACTGATTAAAAAATAAATTAATTGCAAAATGCTTCCCTGTGCATAAATATCCATCAGCACAGAGAAAGAAAATTGCCTTTTTGCTATGATCACATCCTGAAAACAACTGATTTTGCTTACATGCAGAATAGCAGAAATGCAAATAAAAAAATAACACTTCGTCATGTCCGTGTATTTTTGAGTAGGCCAAATCAACAACTCTCCACATGGTAACTGTGAAATGTACAGTGCCTGGTATCAGGAACAATATTCTGAAGCTGGCACATTAATCAGTCTTGTTTTCAAGCTTCTCATATATTATTCTGCATAGCTTCCCCCCCCCCCGCTTTCTTCTGTTATCAGAAAGCATCTGCAGGAGTGTATGCCTGATAAAACTAGTATAAAATTAATAGATTTCAACTGATTTATGCTTCTTTATCCTGCAACAGAATTTGTTTTGATACATATGTTTTTGCCTTTTTTCCCTACAAACACCAACATTTTTGACACTTGAAAGGAACAATTTTGAGGATGTGACAGAAGATGGCAAATATCTGTTTAACTGCAGAAATATTTACACTCTGTATATGCCTAAGCTATTGTTAACATTTCCAATACAACAAGCTTTCAGCATGCAGAAATATAACCTGCATTTATTATGTTTGCATGGATCTGTAAACTGAGAATGCATTTATAGAATACAAATAATTCACAAAAATCTACATGAAATAAAAATCTCTTATAAAATGCATATGGAAATGAAAGACACAATGGCTGTATCGATGCATAAGGCAGGAGGCTGGAACTAGATGATCTTAAGGTCCTTTCCAACCCAAACCGTTCTGTGATTCTATGACTCTATGAACTATGGAAAAAAATAACCAAACCATATCCACTTCTCCCCAGCCTCCCATGGAAGCACCTACTCTCATCTGTACCCAAAATAGAGGGTTTGATTGCTCCAGACCAAAAAGCACCAGAGTACAAGTTCCTTGCCAAAGAACAGTTGAAGGCATCCCTGATCTGCTGTGTCTACTACTCCCAAAATTTAACTTCCATTTAAACACCAAGAAGGCACAAAATAGAATTTGTGAACATTTTAAGTCTTAACCAGGCTTTGTATGAATAAACAAAAATTTTTGGTGACATAAATTAATCTTGTAATTTTCTAGAGTAACTCACTGTTTCAATAAACACGTGAAATACGACCCTTAGTAAATTCAAAGTTCAGAGTCCAAAGAAAATGGTTTTCTGCTATTTCCTCAACAACACACACACATTTGTCAAATGTATGCTCACGTCAGTGGTCAACTGCAATCTTCTCAAACCCAAATACCTAAGCTAGGGATTCTAGAAGAAGTTTTATCATTCCAGTCCCTGCCATCAAACCTACATCGTTTTAATTACCCAAACATCTGCTGAATTTACCTAGGAAACACAAATCTTACCTAAAAATGACAACAGCTATGTAGAACAGCTCTTAACACTATTAACAGCATCACCACTAAGCAAAGCCAGAAACACCAAATACTGCTTTTACAGACTTCCAAGTAAAATTCTTGAAGTCACTCTATACCTGAGAACTTCTGTCACGACTTCACAAAGCCATAGTGGGAGAGTAGTTCCTGATAGAACTAGAAGCATTATAGGCTGATCAGCCCCTGTTTCAAAACACAACCCTGCATCTTGAATCAAAGCTTAGAGGTGCTCTGAGTCTTGTCAGAATCTTTAGGTTGTCCTAGGCAGACATGTAATAGCATGTGTTGCAACCCTACATGCACTTAAAAAAAAAAAAACAAAAGAAGACAGTAGCAGCTGCCACCACAAGGCTCACATAAGAAGGGCACAAGAAATATGTAGTGATGCCATCAGTTAATAAAGACTTGTCATTTAATACTTTTGGTCAAGTTCCAGAAGAGGGAACTGTATATAGGAGAATTCAACTGATAACTATAGAGCAAATATTTTTTTTTTAATGCTCTAAGCTACATAACCATGACATTTCAATGCAGTTCCTCATAGTTGCAGAAACTTACATTTAAAAGTGCTCCATTCCTTTTATGAGCTGCATCAGCTGCTTGAGTTTGCCACGTCTTTTTAGTCTTTTTGTCTCCTAGATAAGTCTCCATCTGCTGTAGCAGTTCTGATCTCTGAGACAGTCTACAAAGGAAAACATTTTGCTAAGTGGGTAGAACATTTTGCTCAGGAGCTAGAAAATAACCTTTTTACCTTACCCAGTTTTCTCTAAACTATGGGGCTAATTAAGCCAGCTGTAGGGTGGGTGTGCTGGGGGAGGGAAAAGGTACAAGGCAGGCATCACCTGCTGTGCTTGTATGAAGCTATAACGTTGCAACCAGCAGTCCTCATATGCTAAAGGTGCTTAGAAGTACTGAATCTCCCATAACAGGAAAGACAGGGTGGGTTGGGTTGACTTGATCAGTACTACTGCTCATTGGTAAGTACTATTTGTTACAAGAAAAGCAGATTTTTCTGAATCATTACTGTATTTGCTTTCCAATCTGAGTTTACAGGGCAACAAAGAAGCAGTTCTATAATTGAGGCATAGAGTGACAGAATCCAATTACCTTCCCCAAACAGGAATTTAATGTTGACAAGTTAACAATGGAGATCTTAAACCAGTAGTACCATTGAGAGTCAAACACCTCATCAATCTAAATACCCTCAAAGACAAGTATGTGAATTCCAATAGTTCATGAATGAAGAGTGCCACCTCCTGGAACACGAACCCCTTGTTGAAAAACCACTGTGTTCTGTGCAGAGCTTGGATTTACTGTTCACAGGACAGCCATGTGCAGTGAGGGAGGTCTCCCAAGGCCATCATAAAAACTGCTGTGAGGGAATTACTTACATCTCTTCATGTATTCTAGCAAGGTGAACCTCTTGAGCCAAATAGGATGACATTTTCAGCCATTTACCCCAGATTTGTCACCCTGTAAAAGCAAAACCAAGTGAAATTAAAATATTCCAAAGGCATACATGAACATACATTTTTCAGTATTAAACAATTCTGTGTTATAAAGCTACACACATTTATGTATTATCTATCTACACAAAACCTGACGCAAGAGATGGCTACATTATGGTTTGAATACATGCACATTACCAATGTTCACACTATGTTTTAGTATTTTACTGTATTCTAATAATTCATGAGAACTGAAATATGACTTTTGAGTCATATTTTACTATTAAGCTTTCTCGAATTTCAGATGCTTACATCCACAAACTTAAATTATGTGCTGCATAATTTGTGTATTACTGCTTATATTAGTGCTTTCTAGCTTTTGTCACATTATTCCACACACTTATACCTGTAAATATCATTTATAACTACCTCTCACAGACACAGTTCATAGTGTTTAAGTACAGGCACAATGGAAGTAAATAACTTTGATCTCCTACGCCACTTTTGGTTTTTGAGTGTTTCAAAAATTAAGCAAAACTTCTTGAGCTCAGCTCTCCAGAACTGCAACACAGCTGAAATTGCTTACATCTTATCATGGGATTTATTGAGCTATGAAGCAGCTCAGCTGCCCTCTGCTCATAAACTGAGATCCTACAGCACTTTTCAGCAGGCCACAGTGTTTTACAGCCACCTCAGAAATGACTGCATTGTTATCCTGCTTAGTAATGAAAGAACTTATCATATGCTGGCAAATGCTGAAGTGTGGAAGAACTTAAAAGATCCCTTAGATATGAGAAGATTCGGAAAAGCCACGCTCTGTTAAGACATGCACATGTAACTTTGAAGCAAGTTATTCACACGTGCACCTCAGCAGAGCCATGTTTTAGGGATTTATGTTTTGCCACGGTCTAAAGAGCACTTCCATGCAAGTGGTCCATTACTAACACTTCCCCTCACTTCGCAAGTGGCACATTCCCTCCGTGCTCCTTCCCTCAAGCTGGGGAACCTCATGCTGTTTGCTAACCCAGGCACCATTTTCCACTCTCCAGGCAACACCTTCACTAGCAGCTGGAAACAGTAACCCACGGGGAGCACAACCGCACCCACTTCGTCTTTTTCGGGGAGACTAGCCTACACCCAGCAGCGATAACGAAGCAGCCAGTTGAACACCTCACTCGCAGCGGCCCAAGGCTCGGGCAAGCCGGGCAGGACCTCTGCCTCGCCGGAAGGCATCGAGGGCCACGACGGACACTCCCGCTTCAGGCCAGGGGACCCGAAGGGGCACGCAGGAGCCGCCCTTAGCTCTACCACTAGGAGGAAGGGGGGGAGAGGCCAACCTATGAGCTCACCAGAATGTACCATCCTGTAGGACGGAGGGAGGAAAAGTCAGGCAAGAAAAATAAATAAATAAATACGAAGACACAGTTTACCTTTACCCTCGCCGGCTTCGAAAAGGAAAACCACCACCCACCGCGGCCTCCGCACCGCCTCAAACCTCTCCTCCCCCACCTCCGCTGCCATGGAGACGGCCGGAAAGGCGGAGCCTAGGCGTAAGCGCTGATTGGACGCGGTGCGTCTGAGACGCCAGAATCAGTGAGGTCAGGATCCGCCTTCTGCGCTGTGATTGGAGGAGCGGAGGAGGCGGGGACCAATCATTGCTGGGGGCGGGCTGCGGGGTCGTGGCCGGCGCGGCGGCCGTTAGGGGTGCCGTGTGGGGCGGTGAGGGAGCTGTCTGTGGGTGGCAGCGCTTTGGGTGTTGTGCTGCCGTGAAATCCATCGCTCGAACCTCCTCATGGCACACGCACGGGACATTTGGCAGTACTTTGGATGAACTTAGGGGGTTTTGCAGCCCAGATGCGAGGAGTGAGCCCACTCCAAAAGGCTGAGGGGGTAGCATTGCCTGTTCTAGAATCCACTCCTCCCATTCTGTTTGTGTTCTCTAGAGACATAAAAGCCTGTTGAAACCTATTGCTTTGCCGGACAAGGAACACATTATAGTTTTGGCACAGAAAGCGTGCTGTGAATGCCAGGCAGATTCTTCATGGCGCTTCCAAGCCCTGTGGTGTGATCCTGTCCTCTGTGTATTGAAGGGCAGGATTTGTTCTAGGCCTGTAAGCTGAAGAGTTAGAAGCTGACTCTAACCCCTTATAGTCAAGCTTCCATCAAAATGTACTTTAAAAAAGGCACAATTAACTTTTTGTTTGTGTACTTCACAGAAAACAGAAACCAAACAATTCTAAGCGAATACAGCTGAAAGTTCATTTTTCCCAGTTGTCATCGTTGTCTGATTTACACCCATTTGCAGCTGCAGGTGATTTCTAAAGGCTGCTCTGAAAGCTTGTCTTCCCTGTTTTCCTTCTACAGGTTCTCTGATCCTTGTGTTTAAGATGCCCCATAACGAGCCTTTCTTAACACTGATGATAAGATTTTGCGTGTGATTCTTCAGCTCTTTATTTTCTCTATTTTTTTTTGCCATTCTCTGATTTCATATTTCTGTAGCAAACTCATATTAATCTCCTTCTTGACATGTAATTGAATGGAAGTTCTTTGATGTACTTGTCAGCTTACCCCTGCTTAGTGCAGCAGTCAGGTTAAATAGTACTTAAAATCCTATTTTTATTCTTTACCACTGTGATTTAAATACAGGGCTTTCCAACAGATGAAATAGGATCCAGTTCTCCTTCCTAATGGTGTGAAAACGTAATGGTTACTGTCTTGCTGAATTCAATGGGAAGCCTAAGTGTTTTGCATATCCTGCTTTGAGCTGTGCCAGTTCTCTGTAATGGCAATGATCCTTCTTTCGTGTAGTAGTTAACGAATTTTGGACAGAATAGAGGCAAATTGAAGTTTACCTAAACCATTATATATGCCATTTGCAGCGAGAATGCAAAGCGCATTTTAGTTAAGCTACAAATACTATCAGTTGTTCAGTGTTGCTGAAACAGAGACAGGATGGACACCATCATTCCTTAATTACTGCTCTATGTGACAGTGCATGAAACGCTCATAGCTAATGAGCTATAAAATCTGTATTGCTTTTTTCAGTATTGTTCTCTTTTTTCATTAGAAGAGCAACCCAACCTAGATCAGTTCTGAAGTGGTCAAGAATATAAGCTTAAACAACTTATTTTTGTTGAAAGACTGCTAGTGATAGCCAGAACTCCACAGTAGCAGGCCAATTTGGATAGATGGCCCCTTGTATCTGTACCTGAAGTCAGTGAGGGTCTGTCCTGGGTTCAGCAGTAGCAGTCATTTTTTCTCCTTCTCAGTAGCTGGTGCAGTGCTATGTTTTTGACTTTCAGCTTGGGAATAGTGCTGATAACACCAGTGGTTTTAGCTACTGCTTAGTAATGTTTACTCTGACCAAGGACTTTCTAAGCCTCATGCTCTGCCAGGGAGGAGGGGAAGCCAGGAGGAAGCAGAGACAGGACACCTGACCCAAACTGACCAAAGAGGTATTTCCATACTGCAGCACGTCATGCTCTCTATATAAACTGGGTGCAGTCACCTGAAAGGGAGATCACTGCTGGTTTGGGCTGGGTATTGGCAGGTGATGAGTGGTTGTATTCTCTTCCCTTGTTATTTTCCTTATCATTATTATTACTGTGGTAGCAGCACTGGATTGTGTTATACCTTAGTTACTGGACTGTTCTTATCTCAACCCATGGGAGTTACATTCTTTGATTTCTCTTCCCCATCCCTCCGGGAGCCGGGGGAGGAAGGTGAGGGGAGTGAGCAAGCGAGCTACATGGCTGGCTGGACTTAAACCACAACAGGGTCATTGCGGAAAGATAGAAGGTGCTTACATGGGGAATCATGGAATACTTTGGAAAGGACCAAAAGATCCTCTCGTTCCACCCCCCCTGCCATGGGCAGGGATAACTCACACTAGACCATGTCACCCAAGGCTCTGTCCAACCTGGCCTTGAACACTGCCAGGGACAGAGCATTTACCACTTCTGTGGGCAACTCATTCCAGTGCCTCACCACCCTCACAGTAAAGAACTTCCTCCTTATATCTAACTTCAACTTTCCCTGTTTAAGACATTCTCTTGCATATCTGAATGCACTGGGACCTAATGGTAGCTTACTCTGTTGTCATATGTCTGTGTCTCCTCCCTGACAATTTCCAGTTACAGTGCATCTTACAGAAAAAAAACTTACCTTTCTATAAAGCTCTTTCTTCCCCCCTAGATACTGTGTCTTCATTAAATACTTCTATATTCATGTTGGATCACTGGTATAAACATTTTAAAAACTAGATAACTGAGAGTGAGAGCCTGAGGTCTGTATTTACTGCCTAATTGTGCTGCTATGACCAATGTACACTTTAACACTGATGTGGTCTCACTTTTGCTTGGTCACAGCCTGCAGTAGAAGTGTTATGTTTGAGACTGGGTACTCCATGAATGCCTAAACATGGATTAAGGACTTCTTATTAGCACTGAGATTGTGACCCTTGGTTTTTCTTAACCCTGCAATTCAGTAAGTTTTCTGGGCGAAATTGGTGGATTGTAACACTAGGTGGCACTTAAATACAGCTAACAAAGCCTTTTCTCTCTTGCAACACAAACCAATCAAACACATTCTGTTCTAACATGCAGTTAATTATATCCTCAAAATGATGTCTTAGACTGATATTGCTAAACAAACATGTATAAAATGTAATTACAGACAAGTGAAATAAATAGTGTAGGTTTATAATTGCGAGCTATGTTTTTTGCTTATAATATGTTACACACCTGTGTGTAGTTTACTATGTGTAGTTTATATAGCTACTGTTTTATTTTGTCATTTTTACTAACATTTACAATGGTGCAATTTAGCTTTATGTGCTTTTATTTACGGCTACCACTTTTTGCCATATGTCAGTTTTGAAAAAATTGAATGGTTTTGTGTATCTGTATTTTAAACCAGGGGTATTTCAAAGGGAAAACAGCAAGAAATGAGGTTTTTCTACGAAACCACTTCAACCCTTCTTAAAGAAAAATATTTTTAGGTTTTTTGCTAATGCTTTGTTTTTTTCTTCTTTCTTCACTTACCTTCTGGAGGTACACCTATATTGCTATAGTAGCTTAATATCCACTTGGAGGTGCAAAGTCTATCTGTTCATAAACATTTCTGAAGTGATACCATTGATAAGATAGACCAGGCCAACAGGACAGTCTGAGAGCTGTGGGATCCCACCAGAGAAGCTTGTGGCCATCACCTTGCCTTCTGACAGGCTTTTCTGTCAACTGCAAAAGTGGTCGGCAGCATTTCTGTCATCAACTGCACAAGACCTTGTGAAACTGCTCTATTTACAACAAGCTAAAAAGGTAAAGGTGTGCAAGGAGATATCCTTCCACTGCAGGAGAAGGGTAATAATGTGAAAAAATGGACTTCTAGTTCCTCTCCTCCCCTTACATTCCCGTGTACAGAGATTTGGTCTCAACCTCATGGTCAGCAGGTCCCATGCCATTCTATGTGCAGGATTACAATTAATTATCTCTGTATAGTAAGATTAGAGCTAAGATGAAGCTCATAAATGGTAGGACAAATCAACAACACATTCCTGTATTTGTATTTTGTTATTTGACTGCTAAGATGTATACTTTGTGTGAAAAAGACTTGTATGTGTGTGGAAGTCACACTTTGTTGAAGAGAGTTGCCAATGCATTACTGAATGCTTAAATAAACCAGTGTGAACAATCCATGAGTGCTGCTTGGAATTGCCCCCAGACATCAGGAGACCTTTTCAGGTGAACCAAATCCTAAACAACAGACCAAGATTAGCTGAACACCCATCAGCAGTAAAGAAATAGTTGTCCAAACTGGAGACCATTGGCTCAAGTTCAGAACAAGAGTTAGCAGACCTGTGGGAAGAGGAAAAAACTTACAGCTGTGACCGTGAGGGCACAGAGGTAGTGGAGCTCTAACTGGTTTGTGTGCCTGTGAAAGTGTGAAAGGCCAGGCCAAAGTGACTGATGATGAACTAAAAAATAATGGTTGTGGTAGAAGGACATAAGGGAGAGATTGTTTTCTGTACGCTTCAAGTAGAGAGAAGAACTTAAATAATAGGATAAAACTTAAGAAAATGAGTATTCAGCTGAAAAATTACTTGATTTTTCTTTTGACAAAGATCTTTTTAGGTTCTGGAACAGTCTTTCCAGGTAGTAGTAGAGATAGTTGTGAAATATAAACTAGCCTAGACAACTCTTCAGTTTACTGATACACACAGTTCTGTCAAGGGGATGCATGCCCTGACAGATGCTTTCCAGCAGTAGTTTCTACAGCATAGCTACTCCTTTTTGAAGATTTCAAGAAAAGTTTGGCCCTTGAGTAATAACGTTAAGCCTTCTCTTAGAAAAAAAAAAAAAACATATTACTACAGGTCTCGACTGACTTTAGCAGATGTACAGATAGTAGAATGTTTTGCAAGTAATTATAAAAACTATTTACAGTAATTAACTTGAATCTAATTGCTTCTCAGCATGTTAGGATAGTAAATTACAGCTTTATTTCAAACAACTCCCGTTGTCTGTTTTCCCTAAACTGAACACAGGAAAATCAAAAAAAACAAACACTTGAAGAACCACCATCCTCAGTTCCTGTTTGAAGCATGTCAAACAGGGATGCTTAGCTTTGTTCTAACAAGCAGCACTTCACTTGCCTCTGTTGACTGCATCTGTCTTCCGCTGCACAGTGAGAACATACTCCTCCTGTGAGCAAGCGGAGGATGCATATGAACAAGAGGGACAGGAATACACCTTTGGCTCTTAAGTGAGAGTCATATAAGATGATTTATACATGAGAAAGCCTATTTTCCTAGGCTGCCTCCTTAGTCAGTGCAGAGAGATACTTGACAGTGTTGGAGGGCTTGAGGCTGAGCATTTGGAGGTGCTGTGAAGGACCAGAGGTATCTTTCTCTACAGGCTGTGCAGGGAACCTTTTGAAGCTGGCTTCCTCAGATTAGTGCCTATAATTATCTACCTGACCAGTGTCTGATCATCTGCTTCAAAACCAACCACAGCTTCTGCCTGTCACTCCCTAGTGGAGGTTCATTTGAGTTCCTCAACACTGATCTCTCCAGCTCTGGCCTGGTCTGAGATTCCTGTTCGAAACCATAGCAAGTTTACTGAAGGGCAAGACAGTGCCTGGTAATGTTCATGTGAATCCAATCCCATGCAGGTACTAGTCATTCAAAAAGTCTTCCAACAGCTTTCCCACACTGCTTTGAACAGACTGGACTGTTTAATTTTGTGTCCACTCTGGGATGATGATGGATACTATCTGCAGTCTTAGTCCATTTACAGTGGGTATACAAGTCAGGCCTCTAACTTTTATCCACTCTTAAGTAATGTTACTGCCATCTGGTTTTACATTAAATTTCTCTTCCTCGGTAATGATGATACATCTACTGAAGCAAAAAAAGTACTCTGAATTTTAATATATGCATTTATGTGACTGTCAAGATGCCTGATATTAATAGCTTGACTTTTACTGTAAGCAGAGGTAGGAGAAATCACACCACCTTCACAGTTCTGGCACAGTTTCCTTATGAACTGAATTCTCAGCCCATCGTTTCTCTCTCTGGCTCTTGCAGTACAAACCTGAGTATTCTATTTTTTTTATTTCAGTTTAGATTTTGAATGCTTTTATTATGAGTTTCTTCAATCCCTGAGAGAAATTAGAGAGGCAACAGTGCTTCTCTTATTGCATAACACTATTTATTGACAATAAAAATAACTGAACTTGCAAAAGAAGCCAGTTTTTAATATAGCCTTTTACTAGGTTGTTGTTACAAAGGTTGAGTCTTTCATTTTTTACAAGAAAGCCCACTCTTTTTAAAGAAAGGTCACTCAATCTTTTTAGAAAGATTTAATAAATGACTTTTTCCCCCTTACCAAATTTAGTCTTTTGTTGGAATTGTTTCAGCTCCTATTAGAGCTTCACAGAAAAAATGTACCTTCTATTATATTTCTTCTAATAGGTTTCTCAGCCTTATAACTGTAATAAATTTGTCAGTCTAGCTTCAGTGAACACTGGACTTGAAAATCCTACCACAACAGATTATAAATATAACCATTTCTAAACCCTTTCAAGAAGTTTCACCCCTTCTTTCAACACATTTTATGTACTCAGCAATTCAGTGAAAATAACCTTTCAGAGTCATTCTTTAAACTCTTTCTTGGTGATAGCACAAGCAAGTCATTTGATCAGTCAGTCAAAAACCCACGTTCTCTTCATGTCTCTTCCATGGTGGATTCATAGTCTGAGCCAACTCACTTAAAGCAAATGTTTTCTTAAGTGCTCATTCACATGAAATGACCAACTTGACCCATTTAGGACCTGATTTTCAGAGTAGCTAAGTGCTAAAAAATGCAATTTAAATAGTTTTGAGTGGTGGCCTTAGCACTGCTAAAAAAATAGTCTAATGGCATCTTGTTAGGTAAGCAGAAATGACTTTATGGCAAGATGTGCAAATCTCTTCCTTTGCCTAATCTCTTTCCTAATTTTCTTCTATGAAATTTGGTTATTGGTTTGATTTTTTTTTTTCTTTTTATTTTTTTTTTAGGACAGCAGTTACATTTTTTTAGGAACACAAACTATTGTTTTGATAAATAATTCTCTTCAGGACATGTTTTAAAGTTTGAATAAATGAATGTAACCATAATGTAACCAAACCTTTAAAACATTAATAACCATACTAAAAGCAGAGAACCAAGCAGCATGATCACATAAATCTAAGAAAAGCAAACAGAATCTAAATATCTCAAAACCTCTGTCATAAAATTAATCAACTTTGCTCTGTAATGCTGTGTAAAGAATAAATAGCAATGTATCATATTTGCTTTTTATGGATGAATGGAAAGCAGAGGGAGACAAGGGTTATCTAAGTAATATAAAAGTGCAGTTACTGAACACTTCCAAGGGACATCAATAATCTGCACTAATCCCAAATTACACCACATACTTCAATTCTTCATACTTCAATTTAAAGCTTGTTTTCCCATCTACTCATAATCAGCAAATGGAGGAAAAGATGGACTATATTACCTCTCTTTGCTTCTGAGGGAATTGCTCAGCTGAGCTCCTTGCAGGCCTGTTGCAGGTTCTTTGATCAGCTGCTGTGGTTAATTTTGTGTTTCTGGTCACCTGAGTTAAGTTAAAAGGAAGAGGTATACAAAAAGCTTTTAATATGATCAAGATAGTGAAGAGAGCTTGTTTTCTGATGAGATTAAAATGTTTGTCTTACTTATCAAAACAAAAGCAAGAAGAGTATCTGTTTTCTACTAACAAAACTAGAGTTAACACAAGAGAAAAAACAGCTTTCTAAGCAAAGAGCTGGGGCTAGCAGAAAGACAAATGGATTTAATCACAGAATGAAGAAACCTCTCTTGAGCGCAGAAGTTTGAGGAAAGTGCTGAAACATCAGACAAGTGAACATGCAGGACAGCTGCTTAGACAGGATGGAGGGGGAGAAAGAGCAAGAAAAGGGGTTCAGACCTTCATCAGTTTGTGGCTGTGAGTCTTGAGACATGGCTTTCTGCATGACCTTCAGAGGGATTCTTGGCTTGCCAAGCCCTTCCAATAGCAAGTCTTCCGCAGCAGCCATCTTCTATGAGCAGTGCTGGTGAAATTCCAGAATCACACCACCAGCATCGATAGATAATGCAATCAGCTGGTAGTTGCCTCGGAGAGAACACTTGCAAATGAAAGCTTCAGGTCACCTGCTGGTCTGTGCCTCTGGCTATGAACAGTATTGCAGAGGGAAAAGCAGTAATAAACTGCGTAATGCAGAACTTGTGCAGTCTGCTTAGCTTTGCCTGCTGAGCCAGCCTGCGTGCAGTTGAAACTAATGCTATGGAGGTGTGGAGAGTATTGCTACAGCATTCAGGCCTTGGAAGGAGAATATTCCTAACAAAATATCTCTGTGTTGTAAAGATGTGTCTGTGTAGGCTTCCTAATGTAAACTTCAATTTGCTGTGATCTCCCTATGAGCTTTATATTACAAAGTCCTACATGACATTATTTGTAGTTGGCTGTTTGTCTGAACCTATTGCGTAGCCTAAGGCACAGAAAGGCAGGTGAATTTATATTTTAGCTTTCAAGTTGGTTTTCAAATGCTGTCAGTTTAAAATATTAAAATAACAAATTCTAGCAACAGTCTCGGATTTTCTTATCCAGTTGAGTGTCTTTGGCTTTATTGAACAGGGCGGTATTTGTGATCAGAGTTATGGACTCCAGGCTTTAAAATAAGCGGGTAAAAATGTCATTGCTGCCATTGACGTGAAAAGTG